>CAJRST010013335.1:9270990-9338397 GCA_907169785.1 Menidia menidia
TATCTATCTATCTATCTATCTATCTATCTATCTATCTATCTATCTATATATTTATATATATATACAGTATATTTGTATGCACAAAGGTTTCCTTTTATCAAACTGTACTTTAACATGACGTTAGCAGAAATAATTTAAAACATCTTCATGCCAGAGCGGGTTTCTCAGAGTTGGTCAAACACTATAATTCAGATGAAGGTTCAGTTACCCATGTCATTTGCCTCAAACTGGCCTAAACAATATTTTCTGTCAAAACTCGGTGACGATCAAAGGACGACTCTCCCTGGAATCTCTGAAGTTTGGAATAATCATCAGGAAGCAGACAGGTGAGTGCAGGGAAACATTTCAGGAGCCTCACACGTACGTGCTGACGGCTTTTTAAAAATGCTACCTTTCCACCTCTTCCATCTGAATCAGCTTCAATGTGCTCATTGGATCGTGAGCGTCTGTATTCAGGGGAAAAGCAAAACGAGTGTCATGAAAGCAAACCCACATGCTGAAAAAGAAATGAGACTCTCGAGGGGAAATGATATGGGGTGGCCTGTTTATCATCCATAATCTGACTACGGTCTGTAGAGTTGCTGCATTTCTGAAAATCAAAAGAATGTTCAGCCAATGGAAAATGAACTCACATTTTGCATGATGCCAAAAGAACAACCATTTCCATGTCTTGAGAATGGAAGAATGGATTTTTCCACTTTCCTATTCATTATTTGAGTTTCAATTTGTAAAATGGTTTGATCCACGGCTTCTCTGATCTATATGCTGACATGTCCTTTGGCTAGATATTGAACCCCACGCTTGCACCTCATGTGCTGGAGGGTCATTATCTATCTTTGAAAGTACGACACAGATATTTGCTTAATGCATCAAACGATTTTTTAAAAACTGAATAAATGCGCTAATGGATGGGCGAAAATTACTTGTTGCGTTAAGCTCTTTGAGTGGTCAACTAGGCCAGAGTAAAGCAACATAAACGCCTTCGTTTTTATTGTAAACTTCAATTTTCTGCCGAGTCCCTACGCGAGCCTTTGACGGCCTAAATTGGATGTTGCCAGGGAGGGATTTGCCCTTTCCCTTTGAATTTCAGACTGTGGTAGTGGATGGATGTAGGAAAATAATACAGCCATGATGATCTGCTGAAAAGAGGTGATGAATGAAGCATCAGTGCAGAAGAGAAAGTGAAGCAGCCCTTTCAGAAGAACGTTTTGATGTAGAATACGCAAAAAATGGGTCCGTCTATTTATGCTTCGGGCTTGAGTGCAGCTCGACATTTTCTAAGTTGTATATTCTTCTGCTTTATACCTCTAAAGGCAGTTCTGAAAGGATTAAATGAAGAGGCTTGAGTAGTATTTGTAGTATACCTGCTACAAATACTTAGTTTTAGCTTCTGTGCAGTTTGGTTGCATTCATCTCCATTTCCACCTTTAAAAAAACAGTTAAAACTTATGATTATTCCACAATTAATAATATTTGAAATGTCATTTTAGACTCCGGCCAGAGAAGAGAAAATTCTGCCATTTTTGTCCCCACCTGGAGATGTGAGGAGGAATCGGTTTATCGGAGGCCCACAGTCAGCCGAAATCTGATCTCGCTGATCTTCGATCTGGAGTGGACTTGATTCTTGGCATTGTTGCTTTTTTTTTCCCTGCCTCCCCCCTTAGGTCTGCCTCCACTCTCTCATGTTGCTGGCAGTCTTCATAAAACATGCAATTCAATATGTGCGCCTCATGACCTTGAGCGTTTGCAGCTTTGTCCATTATTCTCAAACAAATCATACATGTGCCTGGTTGTATATTGACAGAGCTCTGAGTAATTAATTGCAATGCAATCCATTTTACCCATAATGTATTTTACTCTTTATTTTATTAAAGAGGATCTCTTGAATGAACTAAAGGGGAGGAGGGGGGAGGACTGATTTTCTGCAAATCAAAAAACTAGTTGGTCAGTTCTGGGCTTTAACAATCCATTCATTTTTTTTACTTAATTTTAAATGAATTACATCCTGCAACACTTAAAAAAAGACACTTTGATTGCAGATTAGAATGCAGAAAATATTTCAAAATTTAAACTTGAATCTGAGCAATTCTGCTGGTAAGTTTCCGACACATCGTCTCCGTTCGGTTAATTAGTTCTAAATTAACCAACCAGTCGGCCATTTTCATCAGTCATAGTCTGTGCGTACGCGTGTGGACATTCATTTATTCATGATTGTGCGACAATATCTTCCACTAAAAACATTCATCAAGAGCTCAGAAGTCATGAAGAAGGCACCAAAATGATTATTAGCAGCAAAAGTCCAATAGCAGTCAAAAAGAGTTAAATGGAACCTTTTGATTTTCAAAAATGTTTAGTGAATTTCCTGCTATATCTTTTTTTGCATGGCCTTAAAGATTTCCCTTCTTTGCATATGCAGATGGGGAACTATTTTTTTCACCTGGGCAGTACAGGCACATGATGTCACCTTCTGATTCCAGCAAAATACAAACAACTCTGTGGATTCGATTTGGAGTTTATAGAAACAACAACCTATTTCAACATTCTGTACATTTTAAGTCTGATGACTGCCCTGGCTTATTTCTATGGAGATTTCTTTCCCATAAAGCAGTTTTTTAGCTCCACTGCATTGTTGACCCTAAGGTTTTTGCATGGAAATTGCTCGAAATAGCTTTTTGATGTGAACTGGTGCTCTTGAAATTGAACTGAATCTGAATTGAAGTAAACTGAAACTGAGATGACAATTTTTTTTAAACAGCCACATGCTTGATTCAGTTGTTTTGACTCGCCTTTTGAGGGCTATGGGGTTTGCACTGGTTCTCTTTTACCTGTCTTCTCCCTGCCACAGAGTTAAGATAGAAAAATGTTTTTAGCTGAAAGGTTTACGTTTATGTGGTTATTTGCTTAAGTATCCTTTGTGTATGGCCAATATTAAAACAATATAACAATTAAGAACAAAAGAAGAGCTGAGCATTGATACTTGCCCAAAAACAATCAAATTCATATTTGGATCGCTTGTAACCCAAATACAGTATGGAGAAAGTCATTGCTATGAATGCTGCAGTTGCCTTTACGTTCATGGGCGTCCATTTTGTGTTACATGCATTCACATTGTAACCTGATGGAATTGTGAGCAGCAAAAAACAGTTACATGGTTAGACTGAAGCTCTCCGAAAAACTTCAGTGTTGATTGATGAATCAGTTTAATTGAACAAGTTATCATATCATAGTATTATCATAAACGGCCATCGAGGCTAAATAGCAGATTCAGTCTCCAACGCTCTGGGAAGCAAAAGAGAAGTATGAAGGCGAAGCATTTTGGAGCGAGCATAAACATCACATGCTTTGGATTTTCCTGAGGGAAAAAATCCCTCTAAGTCCTTTGCATATAAAGCAGTCCTTAGGCTGTTGTATGCATCAAGAAAAACAGAAGCCGGTCTCATTTTTTTAAAGGAGCATTGCATTTATTCGAACATTTGCAAAAAGAATTCTCACACACTTACTACAGAGGCTCACTGTAAAGTAAAAATACTCCTCATGCCAGAAAAACAGGACTCAAACGTATTTTGTGGTGACTATTAATCACCATTAAATTACTTTGTCTAACTGTGCTCTCTGATTGCAAACCAACCAAATCTGAAACTTAGTGAATTAAGGACTCATTATAAACATGAAAAACAAAAGAAGAGAGCTTCTTTTTTCCTTCTGGTGCTTACATTCAATCCTTTCTAGAAATGAGCTTTATCGCTTTGAAACAGACTTCACAATCATCTATAGGCCCCCATTTTCCCAAACACAAACCGTAACATCGTGGCAACAATAAATCTTGAATATAGGGTATGTAATGTAGCAGAAATGGTCATTTGAAGGAGAAGGGGAACCTTAGCAGAGTAAACACACAATCATGGATGGCCGTTCTACAAACACTGCATCCATCAGGTATCAGTAGCCTGCTAAAGCATTCCATGTATGCAGATGTGAACACACTGTGTCACACACCTGCAGAAATATCTTTTACTGGTCACTTTACACCTCCCAGGTGCCCCACACCCCCACATCTCCACCATCACACTAACTGCTATGTGCACACACTGCCACAAAAAAAAAGAAATAGTCACAAATCATTTGACATGTGACAATTGTTTTTGATGAGGACAGCTGTGCTGAAGGAGACTCCAGGTCAAGACTGACACATTTTTACTAACGTCTCCAAACAGAGGAAAATTCATTTTGGTCAACAGAACCAGCCACACAAACACAACAAACACCTGCATCTGCCTCTGGTCTCTGCTTTTAGTAGTCGGTCAGAGGGAGAGTTATTACCATTCACATTTTCCTCGGAGCAGAAATGAGGAAACGAGCGCCACGATGCTCACGATATATCCCACCCAGTTGGAGGCAGAGGTATCAGTGTTACCGGGCTGATAAAATGACGGCGTTGTAGTGTGTTTTCCAAGGCAGAAGAAGACGAGCAGCTAAGCAACGCGCAATAATGCAGAACAACACACAGCACCCACAGAAAGAAACAGCTTATTTCTCACATCCACGTCTCAGTTGTTTTTATCCCCGGGGGCGCCGTCCTAATGACCCCGCAGTGCACTTATTTATTTATCAAGATTGACACGACCAGCATCAAGTAAATAGTGATTAGAAGGCTGAAATTTTCTTTTTATTTTTATTTGTCGCAACATAGCTTATAATTGTGTTCTTGCTGCAATATTTGTACAACTCATTTTGTTTCTTTTGACACTTTTGATGTTTAAATTAGTGAGAGTGAGATTAGTGAGGCAGCAGAGTGATGCTGCCCTGCTGGTATCAAAGATGGATGACAAAATGGGCTGTGTAGATCTTAACAATGCCTCCATTTTACAGAGAATTTCCAGCCATGTTTACTAGCACTTGTAAAAGGTGCTTTCTATACCATTTCCAAACTTGTTCATTTTAGCTGCATAAACCAAGAAACAGAATTAAGCTGCACCAAAATCACCTCGATGTTAAACTCTCTAAGCGCTTAAATAACTTTATTCTTTAGCTCTTTGACAAGCAGACCCTCTGGAGGAAAAAGCTTGCTTGGATCATTAAAATTCTTCTGATGCTGCTTTCACAACTTATTTCAACTCATTTATTGCTATATTGTTGGTTAACAAGAAATCAGGGAGTGTCTTCAGTTTCTGAACGGAAATCTTTGTTGCTCTGGGATTTGAAGGATAATTTGAACACTTCTTGAAATTAAACTAAGTAACAAACTTAATAGAAAATATGCCATTTGGCTGCGCCAAAAATTCACATGATAAAACAACTTACCTTGAGTTTCACATATTAATCAGACAATCTTAACAGATGTCTATTTTCACTTGTGACGTTCAGGTTTTCGAGTCCTTTAAGAAAAAAAACAACAACTTTTGAACCACAAATGGCTCGGCAGCATTCAGAAATCAATTGATTCATCTTTCGCGCAGTTAACTACATGGCTAATTGGCCTTTTTGGCAACCATGGGCTATTCACAATGGATCTGAAAGCTTCTCCAATAATGAGGTAGGCAATGTAAACCTTGGAGTATCATTTTAAGACATGAGAGAAACAGCTAACGAGAAAAAACATTAAAAGGAAAATTCTAAACAAAATTGCTCCTAACCAGATGACCCTTTTTTTTCTGGGAAGTGAACTGAAATATATTTGAAAAGAAGTGTTGAGATACTGAGAGGAAATTGACTCTGTGGTTTTGAATTAATTGGATGGTGAGCTTGCTTCCGAGCTGCTTAATGTTGCGGTGACCTGTTTGCCTCTGAGTGACCGTAAAAACGTTTAATGGCGACTGATACTGCAGATCTGCCCTGCCCATGTGTGCAAAGCACACCGTCCTCCGTCTTGTTAATGTGAGATTAAATCTGACCAAAGAAGAGGTAACTTCTGACCTTGAGAGCAGCAGAAAGGGACGGGACATGAGAAGCCATTTACCATCCGTCATCAAAAAGTTTAAACCTAATAAGAATATTGCATGTGACACGGGGATCTACATGAAACCACTGGAGTGTAAAAATGTTGTACAGGGCTTATTCTTTTTACTGCATATCTAATACAAAAAAAGCTATTCTGGATGATTTGAGTGATGCACAAAAACAGTCTATTTAAACTGTATTGAAAACACAAATTTATGACAGAATGGATGTAGATAGAAATTAAAAACTGACATAGATTTTCACTATTCTGATCCGTGCATTTCTTTGTTTATTATTGCTTCTATATTGTCAGTGCAAGCAAAGGCACAAAGATCTTTTGTCAGCTGACCACACGCCAAATGCAAAGTTTCAGAAAAACCAGGTTGTGAAGACATAACGTGCACTACGGTGCAGAAAGACAGCAATTTCAGCCCACATGCTGAAGTATCCTCTGGCTAACTACAGATCCCATACTCCCCCATTTTGGTGTAAAAACATTTTTTGTGTATAACCAGAAGAATGCACTTTTATTTAAAAAAAAAAAAAAAAAGAAAGAAAAGAGAATGTGTTTGGAAATTACTTAGTGAAAAAAAATCATGTCAACAACAGCCTTGGGAAAATACGTTTTCCAGGAAACCAGATCAGGCTAAATGCTCACTAACAGTGTCTAAAGGCCGGATTTCGTTTAATCTAATCCTATAATAATTTCCTTCATAATCCGAACCAGATGTTTTCTGGGGTTTTTTTATTCAACCAAGTAGTTTTAGTTCATGTCTGAGGCCGAAGTAAATTATATAAATGAGATGGGAAACCAGTGACATAGTCACTGCTTAAAACAGTGATGCTAAATTATAAGCAGAAGAGAATTTTTGACTAAGTCAAGTATACATCTGTCAGATGAAACCACATGGGTTAGTTCCATCTGACCTCAGAAAAGAAATCAACTTTTTTTCGTTCAATGGGTGTTGTACAGTATCCCAAAAATACAATGATAATCATGAAGTAGATATATATATATACACTATATTGCCAAAAGTATTTGCTCACCTGCCTTGACTCACATATGAGCTTAAGTGACATCCCGTTCCTAATCCATAGGGTTCAATATGACGTCGGTCCACCCTTTGCAGCTAGAACAGCTTCAACTCTTCTGGGAAGGCTGTCCACAAGGTTTAGGAGTGTGTTTATGGGAATTTTTGACCATTCTTCCAGAAGCGCATTTGTGAGGTCGCACACTGATGTTGGACGAGAAGGCCTGGCTCTCAGTCTCCGCTCTAATTCATCCCAAAGGTGTTCTATCGGGTTGAGGTCAGGACTCTGTGCAGGCCAGTCAAGTTCATCCACACCAGACTCTGTCATCCATGTCTTTATGGACCTTGCTTTGTGCACTGGTGCACAGTCATGTTGGAAGAGGAAGGGGCCAGCTCCAAACTGTTCCCACAAAGTTGGGAGCATGGAATTGTCCAAAATGTCTTGGTATGCTGAAGCATTCAGAGTTCCTTTCACTGGAACTAAGGGGCCAAGCCCAGCTCCTGAAAAACAACCCCACACCATAATCCCCCCTCCACCAAACTTTACACTTGGCACAATGCAGTCAGACAAGTACCGTTCTCCTGGCAACCGCCAAACCCAGACCCGTCCATCAGATTGCCAGATGGAGAAGCGCGATTCGTCACTCCAGAGAACGCGTCTCCACTGCTCTAGAGTCCAGTGGCGGCGTGCTTTACACCACCGCATCCGACGCTTTGCATTGCACTTGGTGATGTATGGCTTGGATGCAGCTGCTCGACCATGGAAACCCATTCCATGAAGCTCTCTGCGCACTGTTCTTGAGCTAATCTGAAGGCCACATGAAGTTTGGAGGTCTGTAGTGATTGACTCTGCAGAAAGTTGGCGACCTCTTCGCACTATGCGCGTCAGCATCCGCTGACCCCGCTCCGTCAGTTTACGTGGCCTACCACTTCGTGGCTGAGTTGCTGTCGTTCCCAAACACTTCCATTTTCTTATAATACAGCTGACAGTTGACTGTGGAATATTTAGGAGCGAGGAAATTTCACGACTGGATTTGTTGCACAGGTGGCATCCTATCACAGTTCCACGCTGGAATTCACTGAGCTCCTGAGAGCGACCCATTCTTTCACAAATGTTTGTAAAAACAGTCTGCATGCCTAGGTGCTTGAATTTATACACCTGTGGCCATGGAAGTGATTGGAACACCTGATTCCGATAATTTGGATGGGTGAGCAAATACTTTTGGCAATATAGTGTATATATATGTGGGTCCGATTGGGTAAAGAGAAGATGTACATACTTTGATTTTCAGAGTTATAACATGGTAGATTATGCTGCTGCTTACGGAAGCAGATAAAGTTCCAGCTCTCAGCACAGTTAGAACTTAGCTAAAGGATTTGTGTGTGTAGGTTAGCCGTTTTTCGCCTGGAGTGCCTGACCTCTGCGTGTTATACATGTTTCCAGGGAAACTGTGCAGAAGGCGCAAACTTATGGTGTGCAGAGCTCACATGTTGAGTTGATTGAGTCATCAATCTGAATTGCAGACTTCTTTTGAATATCTTTTTTCAAAACAGTAGGAAGTGCCTCCTATGGTAAAAGGCAATAAACAGTATTGAATAGAAAACGATATTAAAGCCCTCAACCCAGCAGCATCAATCAATGCAGTCATTAAATGTTTTCTGAATAATTGGTAAAAGAACAAAGGTTTAGACACAAGGAAGAAATTAAAAACACAATCCAATAGAGAAGGTGACGCGTAAAGATGGTACCCCTGAAAAAGGCAGTGGAAGCTTACATATAAACTCTTTCTATAACAAATTCTTCCAGTTTAAAGTCAAGATGTGGGATCTGATCTTATATGTTAAATGTTATAAAGAATGAAGTGTCTGGACCAGTCATCGATCACATCAATGGAAACAACAAGCCACAATAACACAATTTCTCCACAATCAGCCTAAAAGTAAGCATGTGTCCTCAAATACGGTCTCATGCTTCTGTGTTCTGGCTTTTAAATTATGCTAGACTATGCTGTTACACTAACTTTTCTAATTCTGTTACCACTACTGTGTTTACAAGGTCCTCTTATCTGCTAACTTTCTGAAGCAATCAGTCCATTCTTTGAAGCGCTCCTCTGTTCTGTTGTTCTGATCCTGGAATGACTTTGATTCCTCCTGCCCTCTTCGGCATCTTCCTGTTGGCTAAACAGCCTCATCAGAAATCTCCTCTACCTCCTACCTCTGCCTACCCACCACGAGCATTCAAACTCAAAGGATGTTCCATCTTCTTTTTTTTCTCCTTTTTATGCCACCATTCAAACAACGTGCTCAATATGAGTCCACTCACCCAAGAAGTGAGAGAAGGGAATTCTATCTCACTAATCCTAGCACAAAAAATGTGTTTTGTCCTTTAAGGTGGCCTTTTTCTTATAGAAGTGCGTGTTTTTGTGCAGTGGGAGGAAGCTATAGCACCAGGAATAAAAAACCCACGCAGACACAGAGAGAACATGCAAACTCCTCTCAGAAAGGCCCCAGAGGAGATCCGCCTGCTGAGGCAACAGCGCTGACCACCACACCGCCCCCTTCAGAGGCTTCCGTATCAAAGGCACATTCCAACGCAGGTTTGCGCATTCCTATTCCAGGACGGTGACTGGTAAAACCTTCAGAATAAACCGGAGGCACCAGCTAGCACGTGTAATAAGAAAAAACAAAAGCCATTTGTGTGATTGAGATTGGTTGGTCTACAGCGGTGATTAAATCGTCGCATCATTTTCAACTCTATTGACAAAAGGCCAAAGCAAACTGGGAGCTTTTCAAATTAAATTAGTCGGAGCATCCTTCACTGCTCCAGCCAATCAGCTGAGCTATTGATGAGCAGGCCAGAGGCAGAGTGACCGCACAGTAAGCGGTCCATTTAGTGTAACACATGATGAAGTTGTTTGATATATTGCGAATTTTGATTTGTTTTTTTTTATTATCATTTCTTTTTATTTATCATTTCTTTATTCCAAGTTAAAAGGTTCTGATGTTCTGCATTTCTATACTGGATGTCAGACTAGTTGTTAAAACAATAAACACCCACACAAATATGGTTTATGAGAGATGTATTGTTTGCTTAAATCTTTACATTGTTTAAGTATGAAGTGTGTCCGTGTTCGAAATTGCTTAATTAGATAGAATAAATGTGAAATATTTATAATATATACAATATAATATTTATGATTCATTGAAAAACAGTTCAGTCGCACTCTTGCTTATATTAAGTGGGTGATGAAGAAAGTTTTTAACAATTTTTTTACAGCTTTTCTAACCATCTTCCTCCAAGCACACTCACATGGCACAGGCTTTTGTGCGTTGTTTTTCGCCTCCCGTGCTTTTGTGTGTTTTTTTTCGCCTCAGTCCTTGTGTGACAAATGTTTGTTCGACCGGCAAGGTGGATGATTGTGAGAACCGCGCACCGACTGTATTTCTTCCTTGAAGTTTAATTTATGTTCAAGGTGAAAGATGGCGTTCTCAAAAACACGTGTTACAACTAAGATGTCAGTGGAGAGCATAAAAAATGATCAAACAAAGTGCTATCAACCTATCCAATCGTACGAAAGCATATTCAGAAGTCAGACCCAGGCTGAAGAAAGGATTTTTTATATCCAAGCCTCCATACAGGCGTTGGATTTAATCCATTCATCTGTAAAGCTCACACACACTTCTCATTTATGGAAATGCACTCCGACAGCTTCTCTTGCTTCTTGTTGCGTGAATAAATTTGGAGTTTCGTATCGTTTTCATATTTACGGCTGGCCCGAGACTCAGAAAACCCCATGTAGCATTTTTCTGGAGACTTGAAATAGCTGCTCAACATGAATGAGAAGGGTTTTCCGTGAGGGAGGCAGGGAATTACTGAGGAGTGTGAAGGAACAGTTGAAAAAGGAGGGAAAACACAGACAGATGCCGGAACCTTTCTGCTTCAGATATCCTCTACCTGCAAGAGATAGAGGATTAAAGGCACCTGTTTGTTTACCTGAACATTGTGCAGTCCCAGAAACACAACACTGGAGATACTGTACCGGCAAGAGGGCACAGAGCTGACTCTGGTTCTTGAGGAAGGTTCGAGCCATCGGTGTCTATACCGTATCTCTTCTGAGTTTAATTGAGACAGTGCAATCAGTTTTCAGCCACCTGTGGAGGCAGCAGCATCAGAGCGAGCGAAAATAAAAAACTGATAAAGAAAGTTGGCTCCGAAGCCCCGGGAGCCGATTATGGAAATGGATTTTTCAGCAAAACCGCCTCAATCTAACGGCAGCCACTGCTTCCACATAACTCAGTGAGTCACCAACGTCTGCGGAGCGTTTTGGTTCATTAATTAAAACACAGACATAATCTCTGCTAATAAAGAGCTGTTTATTGAGTTAGACTATAGAGATTAGTCAGTGAAAATGTTAGTTTGAAAATACATACTTTCTGTGTATGTATAACTTTTTTTTTGCCTTTTTTTACTTGATTTTTTTATTATTACTCTTTTTGTTTAGTGTCCTTTTTTTTTTTTTACTGCTATTTGTATTGTAAATAATTATTTTACATTTCCAGGTTTGTACATTTTTTAAATTCCCATAGGATTTTCTTTCCATTTCAAACATTAACTTAAGCATGTGTAAACCTCCCTCTTTCCTTATTTGAAAAAAAATCTCAATCTTAAAGATAACCGGCCCTAAGTACTATAGGCAAGGTGTGCAAACGGGTTCAGTTTGTCTCATGAACGAGCTGGAGGTGATCAGTATAAGTCTGAACCTGACAGCTCAGTAAAATGAGCTAATGCCGTTTTTGCCACATAAATGGTGAAAACTAGCAATGACGAAGACTTGCTGCCATCTTAATCTGCAACAACAGAGCGTTTGCATTCTTGGGCAGGCAGCTAAGCACCTTATCTGTGCAGGTCAGAACTGAATAATTTGGAAACAACAAACCAGAGACCTGAACAGCTGTATTTTCAATAACCCAGTAAAACACTAATCAGCCGCAAACCTGAGTCGTTTGATGGCTCCTGTGTGTGGATAACATCATTCCTGAGAAACATACTGGGGCCACATATGCCAGAGCCCTAAAAAGATGGGAATCTGGATTGCTATGGAAATGAGCTGGCTGTGTAACAAGGCAAGCTCTCACATGTGTGATGGAGTTGAAGGGTCAAAGTCACCGATATGATGGACGGTATCAATAAAAGGGATGAAAACCTATGTTCATCTAGGTAAAGTACCACCGTCTAACTGCCTGCATTCATCAGTGTGCCTGAATAACTCCAATTAACTTCAGTGTAACTGTATATGGGCCATAATTGCGCAAAACAAGATAGTGGTGAAGAGGTGAGGACATTAAATTGTGTCCTTGCGTTGATGAGGGCAGAGCTTTGAAAGTTACAATCTGATTCACAATCGCAGGCAAAGTCAAAAAGGAGGAAGAATAAGTTCCCTCTGTTCTATTATGAGACCCACCGAGTATGCACCTGATTTATGAACACAAAAAGATAACTATCATCATCAAAGCATGGTCACAACTGCTTAAAGAGAAGTCAAAGAAAGAATTTAAACACAAAATTAGCTTCAATTAGTACTTTAATTCCAAAATCAGTTGTTAAGAGATCTACAAAATGTAGACAACTAGCTCAAAATTAAACTTCCAGTTTCATGTGTGTGTGTGTATGTGGGTATAAAGTCATTAGCAACTTAATGGCTGAGTTAAAGTACAGTACCATGTGTTGGTGAAGAGCATATGAAACATACAGGCCGAAAGTGGCGCTGTGAAGCTGTGTTGAGATTTTTTTGTCCTAAAACAGGACAGGAGAGGGTGCAAAAATGAGGATAATTCACATGTTGTGACACTGTCCCCTGCAGGACAGATACTGTAAGGCAACATGATTTATCAAGGTGTCTGTAGGCAGAGCAGGCACAGTACAGCATTAATAACCACCCAAATTAAACCGTGACAGGACAACTTACAACCGAGAAAAATCATTAACAGGAATCATTAACACTTGAAATCCAAAGAATTCTTAATTTAGAGCAAATCCCAACATACAGCATGCGTTTATGCGTTTTAAATGCCCAGTTATTCAGTCTGAGTACCGTTTTTTTTTTTTGTCTTGTTGTTCCAATAAAGTGTCTCACATCCAAAAAGACCAAAAAGAGACATCGCAGCTGGAAGCAGGACACTTGTAACATACAGCAGTTTTCCAAAGCTTCTCAACGAAAACCTTTTGAGATGAAATGGTCAAATAAGTTTTAGCCAGCAAAGGGAAAAAAAACAATCTGCATTTTCTGTTTCACAGTTTCGCCGACAGACTTCCTCCTTGCTCAATAATAATAATTAATAGCTTGACTCAAGCAAGCTTGGTCCATTCTCCCCCAGTTGAAATGTAGATCAGGTAAAAATTACCGACATCTTAACCAGCGAGTGGTTGGTTTCCAGTTCTTAAAAAAAAAAAGGTTACAACATGAAATTTGGTCAGTAGGTGGGAATGACTGCTGTATTGATACATAACGGCAGTTTCAGAGTTGCTTCCGTAGTGATAGAGTGGACACGTATGACAAAACTCTGCAGGGTTTGTTTAAAACTAATGAGTACCGACCGTCCATCTTCCTTTTTCTTATACGACGATGCCGTGTATTACCTGGCAAAAGAGATGACGCTTAAGCTACATTCTGTTTTTGTGCAATGTTGAAATGCAGCATTTGTTACAGCATTGGATTTGGGAATTAGTTTCAATCAAGCCATACAATGCTGCCATTCACATGGCAAAGCCTGCCTGATGTCGGCAATGAACCGGAACACCTGCCAATTTAATAAGCTACTCACAGTACATTAATAATTCATTAATACATGGGTCATTCATCCTCAAAAATATTCTAAGAGGGGCAAACTAATCACAGAAGCTGGTGCTGTTGGATCAATGTCATGTAACCTGGACTTGTGACACAGAGGTAGAGGAAAAGGAGAAAGAAAGCATGCGCACAACAATAAGGAACCTTTCATGTTTCCTTTCTTCCCTTCGCTTTTAGCTAATGGTGAGGAGCAGACCGACGATAATCACGTTGAACAGCAGCTCAGGAGACGACGCGGATGCCGAAGTAATTTTTGAGCTGCTCCAGGAAGATGAAGGTGAGCACTGTGTGGGGAATCAAGCGGATCCCAGCGGGAACCAGCCCCTGCAACACAATGAGCATTGCATCCCGTTTAGCCGTAAACGCACTGCAACAGCCTCAGCCTGTCACGTGATCTGCCCCACATGACTACCCCACTGTTGCTTTTTATACAACCTCACATTTGCAAAATACAGTGCGTGCACTTTCTGACTTAAAAGCGAGTAAACATGCCTCTAATTCACAGCATAATGGTAGCCACCGTGTTTTATAGCAGGTCCTGAGTTTATGTTTCGTGCTTTGCTTGCAGAACTTTTCATACCTTGTAAAATCCCATTGGGCCGAGCTTCGCCGTTTCTCTCAAGCAATGCGCCACCCCCTGAAGAGAGAGGCAAACTGGTTCAACCGGCGCCATGAGAAACGACGGCAGAATGCGAGGATCTGACGATCCACTCACCGTGTACTCTCCCTTTGAGTTCATCAGCCTGGTCTTCATCACGTCCAGAGGCTGACACAGGAAGGTGGCGCAGCCGCCCTGCGGAGGAAGAATTCACGCGGGCCGGGATGAGCGGGTAAAAAGGCGGTTTCCTGTAGCCCACGCCGGCCAAACTCGGAGCGCGAAGAACAAAAGCAAGATACTTACAGCGATGAAGCTGGACAGAAAGTGCGTGAGGATATTGTCTCCCATCATGCCTGTGCCCAGCACCAGCTGCTTGGCCTGGTCGTAGCACGCCAGCTGCAGACGGAAAGCATCGGATAACACTCTTGAGAAAGCCTTTTGAAGGTTTTTAGTAGTACAAACCTCAACCTGCTTTCCAATCAGCTATCAGAGATTTGGCTCCTGTTTTCAAAAGCTTATAAAATCCAGCTGTAAAACAGGCGCAGACATCATAAGGCAATGGCTCGCCGTTTGTGAATTTCAACTAAAGCCATGCACCCAAACAGTGATGTGTAAAAGTTTTACACATTAATATTTGGCTCCCTCTAGTGTCGAAGTAAAGCAGCATGTGACCTGAAGTAAGCCCATAGGAATTATGCATGCTGTGTACATACACACACAATTAGACGTGTCCAGTTGCCCCTTGGCTTCAGTTTGCAAAGAAGTAAAAGGTAAAAAAATTTGAAAAAAAGCCAATCCTTTATCCATCTGCCCCCCTTTTAGTTTTTTTGCTGTTGCCTGAAAGTATCCAGTACGAGCAGTGCGTCAGTATATTCAAGCAGCACCTTGAAAACAGTGAGAGAAAGCACGAAACAAAACACTTTCCATTCATTCAGTTCGGTAAAAACTAAGCGTGAGACTTTTCCTCCTACACTACTTCTGCAGTCCTATTTTTTTCAAGGGTTGTGTCAGGCACTCGTGAGCCATCAGGTTTACTGCTTTGCTGAATAACCTATTTTTTGTTCTCATTTGTGGTTCTCCAAACCGAAAGAGCGCCGAGTGCCGTCTATTCCAAGCAGGAGACTGAACACGTGAACTTGACTCTATGCAGGCGACAAGAAGGAAAACGGCCAAAGAGAAAAGTCCAGCAGTTGCTTGGCTGACCAAAGGTGTGCTCCTGCAGTAAGAAAACTATTTTCAGACTCTGCTTGGAGGCACAGCCTTCAAACTTTGCCATGCCGGCTCCGTTCTGTGAGCGCCGGTGCTGCAACGCTAACTGCTAACCGGGAGAAATAAAAAGGGGATTTGTCAGCTGCTGAAGTGTGATCATGTCCTCAAACACGGGTCACAGCTACACACCTGCAGGCAGCCCAATGCGAGGGCGCTGCTGCGGCCAGATTCTGGACGTGTGTCCACAAAGAACAGAGGGGGGGGGTCAGTGGCTGAAACCGCTGCAGCTTCATAGAATTAGCAACACGCCCTGTCCAAAGGTCGCTAACCAAAATGTCCTCAACCCAAACAGACCAAGACAAAACAACAACGGCTGAGGAATATCAAACTGGGTTTGCCTTTTAAAGGGTTTTCATATTAATCAGTCTAAACCTCTGAAGCCCTACAAAGAAGCACAGTCATAAATAAATGTTAGCAGTAGACTTGCCTGACCCACAGTGACCATCGCCCCTCTGCTGGAGGCCATGGAGGCCCCTGAGAAAAGTTTTCTGAGACCCTCTGCGTGACAGGACAGAGATCAGATGTCAGACATGATAGCGGCATGAGGCAAACATGGATTTAAAAAGAAAATCAATGAGGGAGTTTGTGGCTTTGTTTTACCTTCCCTGAAGACTCTGTACAGACCATCAACCGCATGCTTATAGCTAGAGGAAGAGCCCACATTGTTAAACGTGCTAAACGAATAAGAAAGGCTCAATCGTTCTTTGGACATGAGCGTTTGCGACACTTACTTCCGCCTCAGTTCCGCTGGTAGCTTCATGTCATTCTGCATCCTAGGGGCAAAAACAGTTCTGTTCGCTACCACTCGACTTGTGCAAAAAGTGAACTCAGAAATGGCTTTTTTCAGGCCATGGTTGTTGGGGTGCTTTACCTGACGTTGACCATGTCCGCCGGCGTGCCCACAAATCCACCAGTGAAGCCTGTTGGCAGAGAAAACGGTTGGCACAAAAGTCAGATCAGGTACAGTGTATATGTGTGTGTGTGGGGGGGGGAAACAAGTATGTGAGAGAAATTCCCACCTCCAAAGGCTCCCAGCAGGACCTTCTGGTAAAAGGGCATGGGACCCTGACTTTTGCTGCCCATCATGTCCCTTACTGTCTCATAGATCGCAAATCTGGTGAGGGAATAAGACATCTGGGAGGAGAGACAGGAACATGGTAAGAGCATAGCACATATGGCTTACAGGCGTGTGAAAGAAGGTATTAGTGACATATTCAAGAGACTTTTGTGGGCTTTGATGTTACTTTTCTTTCTCAGATTAGACTAAAAATAAGATTTTAAGGGCAGAGTTCTTCTCTGGTGCCGTTACGGCTAATGCTTGGCTTTGCTTCATTGAGCGAGTAACAGAAAAATACTGCGTAGGCTGAGGAAAGAAGTGCTCTCTTTCCCTAGCCACCCCCCACCTCCACCTCCTCAGGTGGAGTTATTCCCCTGCAAACCGAGACACGGCTGTGACATCACATCAGGCTTAATGACACCTACTTGTCTACAGAGCGAGGCGGAGAGACCATTGTAAAGAGCCAACACCCCGTCATTCTTCACCACATGGATGGCCATCCCCACCATCCTCTTCTTCACCTCCTGCTGTGTTTGCAGGTGGACCTAGAGAGAGAGAGAGAGAGAGAGAGAGAGAGAGAGGGGAAAAGATGAATGGATGTCCCATAGTGTCACTCAGCCGGCTCCAGTGAGAATGGGGAGGAGGATACATTGGTGCATTTGTTCTTAATGTTTAACAATGTGGTGTCTTTATCTGAAGGCGGTCAGCAGTTCAACAATGTGACCTTTGACCTCTCTGGGCCTCCAAAAGCATGGAGCCCGTAACGACAACATCAGCCCTCTGGTTTCAACATGGCACAAGAGCCCAGTTAAACATTCACTTCACAGTTATGCTAAAGTCCTCGATAATACACCAGATTTCTTTCTGAGTCCACTTAAGGTCCACTGAGGGTACAATAATACAGTCAATCTTAGGTAAAATGGACGTAGCTATGCAGGATAATTGACTCCAAGCTGTATAAATATATAGGATGTTCAGCATCCCTCCATCTGCAGAATTCTGAGCTTATGACCATATTTGAGAGGACACAGTGCAGATAGGATTTTATAAGACAGGAGATTCAAATGAACTGGGAGGCTAAAGCTAAAGCCCCAAATGCTCAGAAAATGCTCTCAGAATGACTGATTTGTGTCAGCTTTGTTACACTGGATCGGTGTAGTTTTCTTGTGTGGTTTCATCTGCAGGTCTTTGGTCGTTTTGATGACGGTGTTGAACGAAAACTTAGAAAAATCCTAAGAGAAAATTGCTCATTTGATCTTTTAATGTGAAGGGCAAGTTTGGGAAGTTCAAGTCTGAAACCTGCTTTTTCAGGAAAGGTTTGACAAGCTGGGGATGACCCACGGGCATGACGAGCGTATCTGATGATGCGCTGGATGTCTGGGCGAACACAAGATGATAGAAATGGAATGTGGCTGAGCAGCCTTGACGCACTGTGAGGAGCTAAACTTTGTACGCCGCTGCTACTAAGTCGCCATGTGTCTGGCTGTGGTGTCGCAACAAACAGACCACGCTGTACTTTTTACGCGTCCTTTGGCTTCTTTGTATGCATGATGTGTTCAGTGTTACATTCCTTTAAAGTTTGTTTGCAAAAAAAATAAATAAATCACTAAATAAATGGTGGTTTTCAGAACAAATGGCTGCAAAATAGTTTCAATCGTGCTATCGTTAAGAGGTTTTAGACCATCTGTGGCAGCGGAGGAGTAAAAAATAAAGTTAAAATTTCTCCAGGCACTGCATCTAAACAACACCTGTTCACATATAACTGCATTCGAGAGAGCTGATTTACTTCCCCCTCTGGACAGTGTCCTCTTTTGTCCTCTGGACAATACATATTTTGAATCGTGCAATGAGAAAAATACAACTATATATAGCACTGGCTGCCAACAAGCAAAAGGGCAGATGTTTGGAACCTCTGAAGCCCAGCTGACAGCATAATGCTGATGACTGGCCTTCCCTGGACAATTACAACCCACATGACCTCATGAAGCCCCGTGGGGTCATGTGCAGAGAGGTCAGCTCTACCACAGACAGGTCAGGCCTTGTGTTAGCTTCCGAGTTTCTGCAGAACTTCACCTGATTCTTGATCACGTGAACTCAAATCCAAAAAAATCCGCCTCAGCTTTCTATTATATCCCTACAACTATGGACACGTGTCCATTTGAACTGACCTGCGCCCTACATTCCACCAGTTTCTCTTATCGGAGTAGATCTCCATTCCCACACAGGACATCTGATACCTCCAAAAAAATGGAGAAAAGCTGAAGCTCGGTGCTACTTTAACGGGCGGATTTGACTATCCATCTGTGCGAGAAGTGGATTCCTGCACTGGAACACGTCCCCTGGTGCCAGTGGACACAGCTGTGTTTTGGTTTCTCGAGCCTGCTCACGCGCGCACACGACCTCGGCCCCCTCACCTTAAGCAGGTCCAGAGGATGCGTGCAGCAGGCGGCCCCACAGGACGCCAGACCGCCGAAATACCAGCGGGACATCCGCTTCTCCGTCATGGTGGCGGGGGGACTTCCTTCCTCTAGCCGGCGGTCTGCTTTCCCTGGCCAGCGGGGTCCTGCTGTCCGCGAGCGAGAGCGCGAGCGGTCTGCACGGGGGGGGGGACGAAAAAAAAAAAAAACGGCTCGTTAATCTTCACACACACTCCGATAAGAGGCTGCGTCGCGGACGGAGGACTTTGGGTTCCGGCGGCATCGCGCACACGCTCGCGCCCCACAACGCGTGCGTAAGGGGTCGATGCGCCGCGCGCGGACGGAAGTGCTCGTGAGAGAGACGAAGAAGAAGAGCCAATAGTCAGCGCGCGCCGAGCCACTGCCTACCCCGCCTGGAGCCCGGAAAATCCAAAAGGTCGACACTTGACTTTGAGAATCTAAAGGCCCCAAACGGAATAAACTCTCGTGCTCCACATTCACCCACAACTATCGTGCCGTTTTAAAGAGACAAATGCCCGGTGCTGTTGTGGAGAGGCTAACCGGTAGTACTGTCTCTTTAAGAGGGCAGCGGTCGACGTTCTCGAAAAAAAAAAAAAAAGGGGTTGTTATTCGGTGATTTCGTGGGAACGTGTGTCTGTCTGTCTGTCTGTCTGTCCACAAGTCTGTCTAAAACTTCACCCTCAGCAACTTTAGAGAGACTAATGGGGATTCGACAAATGTCTGATCCTAATATGAATGTTAGTGCTAATGCTGCTGCAGGGAACTTCAGTTTTCTTCACATTTACCTAAATAAAAATCCAGTGCAATAAGCCAAAGGCCTCTGGTTCGAAGAGGCCTTTTGGCAAAAGTATGTGAAGGGTGCAACTCTTGAGTCAGTTTGCCCTCATACATAGCTAAAAATCATATTCTATAAATACTCCTTTATTATCTGTAGCGTGTATGAATAGAAAATCTTAAAGTTAAATCTACTAGTAATCGGTTTTAGACAAGATGTTCAAATTTGGTGAGATAGATTTACATTGCCATACTGTATTTGTTACACTGATAAGTATATGTGAAATATTTTGACTAAAATACCTTATTTTAAGTGCATTTTTCACTTCATTGCGATTTTCTATCTTGGAAAATGGTTCGTTGTTATCTCCGGCATTCCATGGTTGACTTACTTCCTGCAAGGTGCTTGCTCCAGGAAGCACAGAAAGGAAGAAAAATCTTTCTCCATTCGGCCATTATGCAGATTTAATACTGCACACACTGTTTTGATTTATGACCTTTTTTAATTGGAGTATTCTTCGGGGTAAAGAAATGTCATTTTTCTGGAATTATAATGGACTGCATCCAGCGATTGCAGCAGAACAGCTACACTGGTGACTATATTCCCTGATTGGTTAAACAATTCTCTGACACTCATTAAGCTTTAGTAGGTCATGTTTTTTTTTACAGCTCTTTCTTCAGATACATTTTTAACTAAGGCCCAGAGTTAGTTTTGGATTACAAAAGTGTTACATTTTGTAAAACTGGTATTGCTGAAAGCTGGGGTGAGACGTAGCCTTAGCCTATTTATATGTTTCATGTGTTCATTCTCATCAAAGTGTCATAATGTAGCTGAAGGTGGTGCACGGTCATGGCCATGTTTGCTCACAACAAGAGTTAAGGGTTGAAATGGTCTTGTTTGTTGTGCCTGAAAGAGAGACAGCTTCCGACTCCGAGCAGAGTGAGGCAGGTCGTTGCATGCAGGCTTCTGCCCCGTGGCCTTAAACAAGCCCAAAATCTGTTACAGATTTGGGCTTGTTTAATTACAGTACAGTATCCATTTAGGTTCCCGTGGGAATGATATAAGGCATCAGTTCCTTTGCTGTTCTTCTCCATTCCTTTTTGATTGATTTCCCTAATAAAATAAATAGAAAACATCTTATGACTAGTGAAAATACAGTGTTTTACTTTCGAATCAAAACCCAACACTAAAAAATGTATCACCGCAGATTAATTACACTAATGGACGTTTCCTGACACATCTGATAATTATACAGCTCAGCTATAATTCCTTTACCAAAAGCAATTTAATGTGTAGTAAAGTTTTTGCTTGTTTCACTGCCTCACTTGTGTATCGTAATAGGCACAGAATACAGGAAGTGTTTTCTAAGTGACAAAACTATTAATCTTTACCCAATTTCTTTGAAAAGAGAAACAGTAGAGCTCAATCAAACCCATGTTGGTTTAGCCTTTTACATTTCTAAATTCTTAGGAAAAGATTTCATTGTTAATGAATAAGCAATTTCAAAGTAATGACAGTTAGAATTTTCAGTTGATGCTGTATGGTGCTTCTTCTTACTTTAGTCAGTGAGCATTTGTTGCCCCCACATGGAGTATATCTGCCATTACTAGCTGTACGAGTTTGAATTATGGGGGGGACATAATTTGCTGCCAGTTTAAATAAATGGTTCGGAAAGATTGTGCTCTCATCCTCGCTAATGTACATCCATATCTAAAAGCAGCAGTTTCCTCTTCTTCAGTTACTTTCATGTTTTGTTGAGCACGCGGGGTTCAATGTTGCCCATGTTTTGGATGTGATGAGCATGCTGAAAACGTAAGTGTGTTTAAAGTGTCATGGACAAATTGGATGTAGATGAAAAATGAGACAGCTTGAAGGCTCATCATCATATTGATCCTCATGTATCATCAAATGGAGCAAATGCTGAGTCACACAGTGGCACTTGTCCTGTTTTCCGCAGTAGCTCTTTTCTTACATTTATTGTTTGTATTTCATTTCAGGAAATGGCATCAGGAATGTCTGGAACGATCTCAAACTTTAAACCAAACCGTGGAAGTCTGAAGCTGTGAACCACGGATAAAAGTCCACAATAAAAAAGCCAAACACCAACTTTTGAGCAACTAGAATTATATATACAATTTTATAGTGAGTCCAGTTAAATATTTGACAGACAAATTATTATCAAAGAATACAGCTAGGAACACTAAATGTTACAAAATGATTGCTTTCTAAATTGCGAAAGTTTTGCCAGTGTTCCTCAAAACTGTAAACGTTACAGTTTATGTAACAGAGGTAAAGTCATCTTTTAAGAATGATTAACAACATTATATCAGGAAAACATGCAGGCAGAAAAAAACAAAATCTCCTCCAGCCGCCCACCCGTGCCATTGAAAAGAGCAGCGCTCACAGATGTTCAGGGCACACTGGCCTTCTGTACACAGACCGCCCACGCACACACTCACAAGCACACACTCACATAAGCAGAGGCGGACTGGAATCTGAGAAATGCACGTTGCGTTTATTAGTAAGCACGTAAAGATGGTTAATCTCAACTCATTCCCGAACACAAAGCCTTTAAAGTAAAGTTAAATGGGAGGTTTATCATGTCAAACATGTCACACGTGTCATATTCTCATTTGGCTGTTGCTCTCGCTTTTAGCAAAATCACAGTGGATTAAAAACACCCTGCCTGTAAAATCAGAAACCCTTGTGTAAGCATTAGGTATTAATCAAGTGCAAAAGTGTTCACATAACAAAAAAAAATCCAAACTTTGTGTCATTACATAAACATCTGGAGCCTGTAAGAGCTCTACCTTTGATAGAACATCTGCGATTCATTTCTTTTTTGAGTATATTTTCCAAATCTAATGACATGACCTCATACAAAAGACTTGTCCGGTTGCTTCAGCTCTCCTGCTGTCCCCGGGCGGGAGCTTTTCTTCGCTGCTCCCCCAAACACCGGCAGCGCTCTCCCCCCGGGTGCCGAGGAGCCGACGTGCAGCAGGGCGCCCCCCACCAGCAGCAGCACGCTGGCCCCCCAGCCCAGATACAGCGCCGGGCCCAGTTCCCTCTTCAGCGGCGCTGCCACGTTCTGATCGTAGAAGTCCCTGATGACGGTGTAGGCGGTCCAACAGATGGGAGTCAGGTAGGCAAGGCCGGCCACGATGAAGAGCAGGCCCGCGACCCTCCCCAGGCGGGCCTTGGGGGCCTGGTTGCCGTCGCCCATGCAGTGCGTGCACTTGGCCCCCGCCACCCCGAGGACGAGGGCCAGAACGCAGAGGAGCAGGGAGAGCACGCTGAGGCTCCGCGCCACCTGGGCCGAGGTGGGCAGGGCCAGCGTGGAGTCGTAGGTCTTGCACTGGATGTGGCCCGTGGTCTGGGACAGGCAGCTCATCCACAGGCCCTCCCACAACATCTGGGCGATGACCAGCTCGCCGCCCACGAAGGCGGACACGCGCCACAGAGGAGCGGCGCACACCAGCACCCCGAAGGCCCATCCCAGCACGGCCAACACCAGACCCAGCAGCTGGAGGCCAGTCGACGCCATGCTCACCGCAGGAGATTCCCCGACGGAAACCGATTCTAGTCACAGATTTTTTGCGTCTTTTTTACACACAGGCGAATGAAAGCTTTTCCAACCAGAGGTTATCGGTCACTCAGCAAGATGTCCAGGGATTAGGAGCCGTTGAGACGAGTCCCTTCCGCCTCGATATCCTGTAAAGACTAGAAATCGTTTTTTTTTTATAGCAAAATGATCTCATCACAGAGCAATTTCAGCTTGATTAGGAATCAATTAGTTCATGTCTCTAGGCAGATAAATCGTTTTTTTTTTTCAAGCAGTTCCTGCATAGTTCTGTCATTCCCGCAAACCTCTGTAAAACCTACTTGAAATTTAGACGTCCACAAACTTCTCGGTGTGTCCGTGGTTCGCTTCTCGGTGCAGTGAATCCATAAGAGGCGAGTGGCTGGTTGTCTGTTCTGTTATGACTGGGCAGCTTGTCCCATAGATTTCAAACTGGGAGGTGGTGGGGGGGATAATGCTGCATACTAAACACACACACACATACACAGCACAGTTATGCAGAAAAAGTTTCAATTTCATGACAGCACAAGGACACTAGACCACTTTGTTACAGAGGCTGTTGGATGCCACTGTGTTGTCATCTCATGGAGTTGGAGTGGGCAGATGGAAGCAAAGGATGAAACAAGGGGGGGTAGTTGGATCAGATTATTGGTTTGTGACTGTGGTGTGAAGGGTGGATCCTAAATATGTATCTTTTAGCCTGATTCTTTTGTTGGAAGCCTGAGAATAAACAGACAGACAGACAGAGCTCCCTGAGGAACTCAATCACAAAGAGACTTCATTTGTGGGTGTGATGTACAGTTATCTTCTCGGGCTCGGCCTGCCCTGTACAATAGAACGTCTGGACAAAGTGCAACAGGGTCTCATTGGCCAGTTACGTCTGACGTGAGCAGGCCAGCTCCTGATTCATGCAGATTCCACTGAAATGTGATAAGAAATGTGTGTGTGTTGTCCTCTAAAGACGTGTATCTAATCCAACAGAGAGTAAGGAGGGGCCCAGTGCACTAGTATAATTCTAAAAATAAAATAAAAAGCTATTTATAAGTTACATGAATTTAGTGTAAAAGTACAATTCGAAAGTGACCAAACACAAACCAATCCTAAAATGTCCTTAGTTTAAAAAAAAGAAAAAAGGAAAAAGGAAATCTGCCTCTGAAAGTAAAGTTCATTTTGTGAAAAAAAAAAGACTTTGAACTGATCAAAGTGCAGATGTGTTTTAGTACCACTTATCATCCAGACCACAGACCAGCTTTTTCTCTTTGGCCTCTGCATCACATCAAATATGTACAGTGTTTTCTTTTTCTTTTTCATTTTTACATTGATTTACATCCTTTGTCTTATCCATCCATTTTGTCTGTGTGCAACAAATTGGAGCAACATAATGGTTTGAAAGGACATTGTGGCAATTGTAACTTGAACTTAAAAGCTTTAATAGCTAAGAAAAACAAACAAATTGGTGATAAGAAAAATCAGACTTTGTAGGTGAAGCGAGATGCCAAGTCTTTTCCTAAAGTTCTGAAGGTGAGATTTAAATGTCCGCATCCAAATGGGGAACTGTGACTTTTATTTAACCCTTCGTGTGCCGTTCTTTTAAGTTTCGTTTCACTGGAAAGCACACTGGTTGAATTAGGGAGGGAAAGAAGGAGGAGTTTATCTTCTCACACAGAACACGGAAACCCAGGGATCAGTGACAAACAGGCTACAGACATATACAGTAATATTTTTGTGTTTTAAAAGTATTTATTTCTCTTCGCAACATGATGGGGTTAAGCTCAGAAAAAGGAAAGTATTGTACTGTTATGTATTGGATACGCACGCTTTTGGGGTGAGTTGATACATAACCCAAGACTTCATAGTATTCATGAAAACATCTCTTTTTCTACAGACTCCTGCTCTCCGGTTGTAAATGACCTAAGAATTGTCCTGCTGGGGAAGACGGGATCGGGAAAAAGTGCAACTGGGAACACCATCCTGGGAAGGTCAGCTTTTGTAGCAGAGATGTCTCCAAACTCTGTGACGAAAACCAGTGTAAAAAAGAGCACCCACCGTGATGACAGAACTGTGAGCGTCATCGACACCCCGGGGGTCTTTGACACGTCGATCGAAGAGGACGAGCTGAAAAGAGAGATAGAGAAGTGTATCGAGCTGTCTCTCCCAGGTCCACACGTGTTCCTGCTGGTTATCAGACTGGATGCACGCTTCACAAAGGAAGAGAGGAATGCTGTTAAATGGATCGAGGTAAACTTTGGTGAAGAGGCGGCCAAGTACACGCTGGTGCTTTTCACCAGGGGTGATGTGCTAAAGGAAGCTACCATTGAGAATTATCTGGACAGAAACGCTGATCTGAAGAAGCTCACTGAGGAATGCAAAGGGTATGTTGTGTTCGACAACGCTTGGAGGAAGAATCGCACTCAGGTCTCCGATCTGTTGGAAAAAATCGACACGGCAGTGGAAATGAACGGGGGCCACTACACCAGCAGCATCTATGAGGAGGCCCAGAGGAAGATGTGGTGGCGAAACATGGGAGAAAAGCTTAAGGAATCAGGTCCTTATGTGATTGGAGCTGCTGCTGGAGCTGGAGCTGCAGCTTTCAGTGGGGGGATGAGAAATCAGTTGATCATGGCTGGAACCACAATGGTTGCTATGGCTGTCGGGTGGTGGAACAAACCTAAAACAAACTGAAAAAAAGTTAAATCTTTGTAGTCAGACATGCAACAATCATTCTATCTTCTTTAAACCACGACTGACTAAACTGCTCTTTAATCAATCTTATCTTCTCAGATTATGAAATGCTACTTACTCGAATTGTTTGAAGGATTTTGTGTTGGAAACAGAAAGGAAATATTGCAAAAATGCACTTGTGTGAAAGTATTCGTATGGGTTGATTCTTGTACAATCTGTCTCAAAACATTTATTCCATTTTGCAAATATTAAAGAACAGGTAAAAAAAATTGTGGACACAGGTTTTTTTCATGCATGGTGCTACCTTTTTCTTTAGCATAGAAGGAATCTTTTGCATGACTTCATCAATAAGAAAGTTGTTTCAAAGTCAGATTCGTAAGTGGAGCTGAGCAGGGACAAAACAGAGAATCTGAGTTAGAAGTTAAAACCCTTAACTTCTTCCATTGTCACGGAAAGCGAGAGGTGACACGTGGAGACAACAGTTGATCTTGGACCCCAGACAAGGAGGCAGTTGCATCATCAGGAAGGTGATGTTTC
The DNA here is from genome assembly GCA_907169785.1 of Menidia menidia. Classification (NCBI taxonomy): domain Eukaryota; kingdom Metazoa; phylum Chordata; class Actinopteri; order Atheriniformes; family Atherinopsidae; genus Menidia; species Menidia menidia. Next base: position 9,297,743 of record CAJRST010013335.1, read on the forward strand.
CTTTTTAAATGACTCCAACACCTCTCTACTTAGCTAAGACTAAAGGTCAGACTGCAGGCAGAATGGGTGCAGGGCGGGGGGGGGGGGTTTAAGAGCAGATTGACAAGCAGTGCTGTAATCCTGGACCTGTCACAGAAAGGGCCTGACAGCACTCCAGTATTTCATGTTGAATTTTGAATAATGTTTCATAGAGCTATCATGCAATTCACCTATAGAAAAAATGAGGATCAGTAATGGTGGTTCGAACTGGGACTGCGTGACATTAAACTGCACTACAGCCAAACATTCAATTTAGAAGAAAAACAAACCTACCAAGCTGAATTTACAAGAAACATCCTCAGGTTGTGTGTACCCGTATACGTGCAAAGTTCCCAAATATTTCCATGAGGGCTCATAGAAATGAGCTGTGGCAGCTTGTTTTCACACAAACAATAAGGACGGACATATGACTAGAGACGCGGCCGAGTGCTGAGAACATACACGATGGCATCACCCTCAGCTGGAGGTGAGTACGTTGATTCGGTTAGCTTTATCTGTTGCCTTTGCCAATGTCTGGTGATCCAGTTCAATTCAAATATCCGTTCTTCTGCTGCAATCCAGCCGTGAAAGACGTGAGGATCGTCCTGCTGGGGAGGTCGGGATCGGGAAAGAGTGCCACGGGGAACACGGTCCTGGGAAGGCCAGCCTTTGCTGCAGATGTTTCTCCAGCCGGTGCTAAAACATGCGCCAAGGAAACGGTTCATATGGAGGACAGAACTGTGAGCGTCATCGACACCCCGGGGGTCTTTGACACGTCGATCGAAGAGGACGAGCTGAAAAGAGAGATAGAGAAGTGTATCGAGCTGTCTCTCCCAGGTCCACACGTGTTCCTGCTGGTTATCAGACTGGATGCACGCCTCACAGAGGAAGAGAGGAATGCTGTTAAATGGATCGAGGTAAACTTTGGTGAAGAGGCGGCCAAGTACACGCTGGTGCTTTTCACCAGGGGTGATGTGCTAAAGGAAGCTACCATTGAGAATTATCTGGACAGAAACGCTGATCTGAAGAAGCTCACTGAGGAATGCAAAGCGGGGTATGTTGTGTTCGACAACGCTTGGGGGAAGAACGGCACTCAGGTTGCGGATCTGTTGGAAAAAATCGACATGGCAGTGGAAATGAACGGGGGCCACTTAACCAGCAACATCTATGAGGAGGCCCAGAGGAAGCTGTGGTGGCGAAACAGGGGTTCTGAGCGTCCCCATCCGCCAGGAACGGCGACTGCTCCCGCGTTTGGTGAGGGGATATTCAACAGACGCCTCATGCTGATGATCGGAGGTTCACTTTTTGCTATCGCTGTCAGGTTGTGGAATGGAGCTGAAGCTGACAGTCATGCTGAGCAACAAGATCTGTAAAGTTACCTGCTGCGCGTGTTAAGTCTGACGTAGCTGTTATTTGCTTTTTCAAGATGACAAACTGAGTTATCAATGATGTTTTTTTTTCTTCCAGTTTCTCTCTGTATGTTCTTATGACACCAAAATATTTTGGATTGATGAGAATGTCTCTATATCTATTTCCAAGAAAAAAATATACCCGCAATAGATTGTGGAAGTCACTGAATGTCTATCCACTTAATGTGATCTGTCAGAAAATATAAATTCTTCACTTTTATCTCCACGAATTAGGAAAAAAAAGCCAGTTTAAGAATTTTTTTGTTTTATTTTTATGCACAATATCTATCCTTGTAAAGAACCTGAGTTAATAAAGCAACCACATCTTAAAACTGCTGGAATAATGTTCATTTTTCCTACCCCGGTTAGGAATTCTGCTGCAAAAAAAACCCTAAATGCTATGAGACTGTATTATTACAAGATGGATGGAGAACCCAAGCCTTCCTTTAGTACATTTTTAAAAAATTTTGGGATTTACTACATAATATGCTGTGTCATATTGAAATACATCTACATATTAAGCTTAGAAGACCTTGTCATGTGAAGTTAGTATCTTGGTTTTCTATTTGGGTTTTATCTAGGTCTGCTTTAAATCTTTTAAAAAATGTAAATGTCTATTTTAAGCCGGCATCAGAATGGCCTGTAGGAACTAATTGTGTAGACCTAATGATCCTAACACCAACATTCGCAGTTTTGAAAATGAAAGACGGATATATTGATGCCGAAAAACTAAAGTAAAGATTATATATATATATATATGTGTGAGTGTGTGTGTGTGTGTGTGTGTGTGTGTGTGTGTGTGTGTGTGTGTGTGTGTGTGTGTGTGTGTGTGTGTGTGTGTGTGTGTGTGTGTGTGTGTGTGTGTGTGTGTGTGTGTGTGTGTGCATGACGCTTGATGTGCTCCTTTGCAGCTCCTACAGGTTGAAGCAAGCAAAGTGATCTAAGACAGTTTTACAGCAATTAAAAGCAAAGCGTTTACACCCACATAGCATTTTACAAGCATTCAACACGAAATAAAACAGATACTGGTATGAAAAGGATTCAGATTCAGGATGTGTGTCTCTGCATTCCTGCAGAAGACTGAAACAACTGGTTTAAAGTTGGTTTCTTCCAATTGTCGGAGGGTGCAGCTGCCTCCAGTGTTAGTAAGTTGAGCTGCCCTCGTGTATGTGGTCAGTCAGTGCATGCTGGCTATTGGTTCCCATTTCCTTTGAGCTCGTCAAGCAACTAACAATAAAGTGCGGGAAAACAGCACGTCACCATCTAAAGAAAGACACCAGTGTTTATAGATAGTGACGTCAGTCAAAACTGGAAATCATAGGAAATGATGTTTAGTGTTCAGGCATTATCTACAAGGAGCGAACCTTTTTCGTGTGACGAATCAAATATTTATTCAAGTATAACTTACATTCAAACAATAAATGTCATGAAAATAAACCAAAAAAAGACATACCTTTCATACCTCCTGTTTACCATCAACGCTATATTCACATATTTCGCAGCTACTTTGGTTTAAATTGTTTTAACTTTAGACGCATGATGCAAAATGAAAAGACCAAGATGTATGAATACTTATGTAGTCCTAAACAGTGTTTTGGTCTAATTAAGCTTTATTAGTTTTTACACAGGGCTGTTGGCTTTAGGCTTGCATTTTATGCCTTTCCATATAGAAATGGCAAAAAATCCACACAGCACCCCGAGAACGAGTGCAGGAGCTCCCAAAGCCAACGCCACGGTCAAATCGGCCCCCACGGCGATGACCACGCCCGCCAGCACCAGGACCACGGCAGCGGCTGTGGCCACTCGTATATTCTTTCTCCTAACTTTTTTCTTCTTTTCCCTCTCTTTCTGCTCTTTCTCCCTCTCCGCGTCCCACATTTTCCTCTCTTCCTCTTTCTTCTCCTCCTCCTCTTGCTTCATCCTCTCCTCCTCCTCCCGCAGCTTCCTCTGGGCCTTCTCGTACATCTCGTTGGTGTAGTGTTTCCCCCCGTTGTCCTGTACCATTTCTTTGATCATGCCGACCAGCTCCGAGACCTGCGCGCGGTCCTCGGCGTCGTTGTTGTTGAAGGCGTGGTATCGGCGCCCGAACGTGATGGAGAGCCTCCGCAGCTCTTTGCACTCCTTCAGGGCGTTGTCGGCTTTGGCCTGGTCCTTACACGTGAAGAGCATGATGGTGTACATGGAGGCGTCGTCCCCAAAGTTGTCCTGGATCCACTTCACGGCGTTCCTCTCTTCCTCTGTGAACCTGACGCCGAGCCTGATCACCAGAAGGAAGGCGTGGGGGCCCGGCACCGACATCTTGACGCACTCCTCTATCCTACCTTTCAGTTCCTCCTCTGTGATGCCTGTGTCGAACAGCCCCGGAGTGTCAATGACTTGGACCGGTGTCCCGTCCACTTCGCCGCTCTGCGTCTCACAGTGTTTGGTCACAGAAACTGGGCTGGGGTCTTCTCTGAAGGCCGCTCTCCCCAGGATGGTGTTTCCCGACGCACTCTTTCCCGAGCCAGTCTTGCCCACCAGGACGATCCTCAGCCCTCCGGACAAATCCAGAGCTGTGACATACACAACAGACCCAAAATGAGGACTCTACACAAATAAGGTGATTTTTTTTTTTCTTTCAGTGAGAAGCATTTGTGGTCGATAATCTGAACTGATGGAACTGGACGATGGTATAAAAAAAAAGGTTTTGACTTACTATTTTTGTTACAGAATTAGAAAAAAAATGTATTTAATTTATCAAAGACATTTTGAATTAAAGCGTTCGTGTGGAATATTGCTCAGTTTTTCCATTTTTAGGCTAAACCATGACACCACCTGTGGCTTTTTTAATGACAACTGTCATTCATGGACATCCGTGTTGGTGTGAAGGAGGCAAAAATGCACCAATCAGGAGGTGGGCATTTAATTGAATATGTTATTCAATATATTAAATGCTGTTTAAGATATTTCCCTGTTGTCATCCATTTTTTTACACATTCCTCCAAACTTTCAAATTAAAAGTAATTTTATGAATGGATTCACTTTTCACTCAAGTAAGCACAATTTTGAAAATGTAAGTAGAGAATTCTATAACAAGTTTAATCTTTTTTCAATTGAAATCCTATTACCATTTTATTTTGAACTTTTTTTAGATGAGAAAATTCTCTATACATCTGGTAATACATACAGGTAATACAGAAAAACATGTTCTTTAAAATACAAATTTACTTTTAAATCATCCAATTGCAACAAGTGTAGTACTTGTTTGATTAAAGACAAAGGTTTTTCACAGCATGGGTATGAAAAATGCTACTCGCCCATAAGCCCGGATAAGACGCACTAACCTTTGTCCTTTATAATATTAGTCATAATTCGAGCGCATGGTTTTATGAGAACTGAAAGAATTAAAGCACATACCGTCAAAGTTGTACAGACCACACCCATCCGACCGAGGCAGAGTTTTTGTCTTCTTTTCCCGAAGTTGAATTTCTATCATATCAAAATTAGACCAGTGAAAATCAAAAAAGAAAGACAAACATTAGTTACCATCGTCATAATCTATTGACTTTTTTCTCCTTTTGGTGCTATTTTCAGTCACAGAGTCCCATCACAGTGCTACATCTGACAGTTTTTATCCTGATAAAAGCTGTTTGCTGTTTCGCCTTACCTTCAGCCATAATCTCAGGTTCACCTTTTCTTCGTCCCAGGTGACCAAAATTTGTTCTCCAGGACCCGAGTGGTGAATTAAAGAAAGAACCTTTAGCTCAGCTTTCACATTACTGTTCTGGGAAACTTCTGGAAGTTTAGGCTTCGAGTTGGGGGCTTCCCATTTCCTTGCATTGTCTTTGAGGTCACATCTGAATATGCGAGTGCCCGGGCTCTGAGAGTTCCTCTGAATGAACTGACCAGATTTGTCTGTAAGCTTGACTGTTTTTTTAAAAAACAAACAGGTTACATGTGAATAATGTTGAAAATAAAAGGTTTAATCACATTCATCTATTTTGATATCTGTATATGATTGTGCCTGCCTGTTTAAAAGAGGGGGGGGGGGGGGGGTACAAGTAAGCACTGAGAATACTTTGCATCCCTTCATTGTTGACATATCCTCCAATCAGATTCACGTAATGTGGTTCGATACAGAAAAAACAGAAAAATACCTGATTTTTGTATCTGGGCTGATGCTCGCTTGAAAAATTATGGTTAGATACAGAAATAATGTAAAAACTAAACCTAACATTTCAGTAACTGGGATGAATGAGTGTTTCTTTTTCCTTTTCACCCTGACCTCATAAATGAATAAACCTAGCACATTACAACAGAATGTTGTCACCATCTAGTTGACTTTAGGAAAAATCTTTGTTTTGGACCAAAGCACTATGAAACACGGCCAAAAACATTATTTTTAAAACAAAACAGCACCATCATAGACACCTCATCATTCATATGCAGTACCCCGTAACAAACACTAGAGGACACTAGAATCACAAACAACTTGTGGTTTGTTGTCAATTCTCATATGTTTTTATTACTGTAATACAGGCAAAAGATATTAGAAAAATATTAGAAAAGTATCGTTCTATATATCTCCATTTAAATAATAATGTCAAATATTTTTTATAGCCTGCATATAAGAAAATACTAGTGACATCAATACATGAGCACTTACATTGAAGGGATTTTTTACTTCGTATAAACTTTTTTTATTTGGTTAATGCATGTTTGTTGTAAAGCATTTTTAGTTTTTGATATTTCTGACAAACTTATTTCAAACCTGAACTCGATCAGTTTTCTTGGTCGAAGCATAATCAAAGGCTGAGAATATGAAACTTGTTTAAAATGTGCTTTCTACATAGGACTAAAGCCAGAATAAACAAGGAAACCATGAAATCCATATCTCATTCCATTCTCATTTCAGGTCAGGCAATGATCAGTTTTCAAGCTTTCTTTGTTCTGCTGCAGGAGGTAAATCTGTCCACAGCCCTCCTTCTGCTGGCCATCAGAGAGCATTGAATCTGTTGTTCCTTTTGGTAATTAGAATGATGTCCCCCATTATTAAAACTACACTGAGAATAGAATGACAAAATACTGAAATTATTACAGGCTTTGCTCTCCTTCTGTAGGATTATACTATGTATTCATTAAAGGATTTGAATTCCTGAACAATATAGTGTTGCCAGGTATATCAAGTCATTTGAAAAGTAAAGAAAATGAGTGAAAACACTTTTCCATTAAAAGATATTGACCCCTAGTTCTTGAGCCTGTGGAAAAGCATTCACTGTGCAGCCGGCCTGTTCTCTGCTGGCAGGTGCATTTCTGTGTGTCTGCTTTCATTTCTGTCATCGGGTTGCGTGAGAGGCCGCCAGCTCAAAGGCCTTAATCTCTGCTCCATTATTGTGTCCATGCCGCTCTGAAATAATGACTAATTGGATGATGGGGCTGTTGACAAGCAGCTCTTCACACCTTCGGAGATGACATGCTTTAATTTCCACCTCAGTGTTGAAGTCCCCGAAAATTCAGAGACGAGGTAATGAAAGTTGAAACCAGTATCGCTTAGAAATAATCAATGTACATTTAAAATTGCCTTTTTTGTTCAAGATGCTACTCAAAGATCTGAAAATAACGGTTTGGGATATTAACCTCTTAGAACATAGGAGAACATTTTCAAAGCATAAAATATCTACAAATGAAAAAAAGTGATTTAGTATGATATTTTTATCTTTTCTTCAAGTATATCTATATATTTAAGTATACATATATATATCATATGTATAAACTAACTGCATGGGAAATCTGAGGGCAGTTTGCATCCAAGCTGTAAATATGGTGACATGTGATGAGCTGACTCACAATAGTCCCCCCCCCCCCCCCCGCAGTACAAGGCTGAGGGGGGGGCAGCTTCTCATGTTGGTGTGTGTGTGTTATTAGCCCCATATGTGTGTGTGTGTGTCAGGGCATAGAACAACGGGTGCATATGTGAATCGTCCTCACGTGCAAACAGAGTCTGGAGCATCTGTCCAAGTGCTCTGCTGTGGATGTGTGTCTTTGTCCGCACAATGGTTGCCACAGAAAAGAAAAGAGTGAGGGGTCGCGCACGTGCGCTGAAGATGCCGGATTCAGTGCAGGAGGGAAAAACAGCCGCAATGTGAGTTTTTCTTCACGCGGCAGCTTCAAGCAATGAAATCCCCACTTTTGGATTGCGGAGGCGGTCAAAGTTGACTCTTATTTTTAAGACGACTTCAACAAAAGACCTTCTTTTTCAGTTAACACTCAAAGACAAATCCACTGACACAAGCATTCAGTTCTAAAGCACGTGTGACCTCGCGCATGCAGTGAAGTAGTGAACCTGCTCTTTTATAATTGAGACAATTACACTTACAACTCATTGGCAGAAAATCGGCCCTGAAATATGTCGGAATCACAAAATGACTCAAAAAAGTTGTGAAACAAATTCAGATTTTGCAAACCAGAAAAAAACAATTTATTAAATCTGCTGTAAATGTAGATTGCTTTTAATTCAACTCTGATGATTTCCATGGAGCAGTTGAGGTCTGAGCACTTATATGAACTGTGTTTTTGTTGGGCAAAACTAGCTTTTGTTTTCAAACTGAGGACCAACATCAGTGAATGAGCACTTTCACTGCTCATCCCCGCTTACATTTTTTCTTTTAATTGAGGTACTTCTCTTTTCCTAGATAATGGTTGTATTGCCTGTCCCTTCACACCTCTGAGCTAGCCGTGTTTCGGACATTGTTTTGAGGCTTTCAGGCATCATGACTCACACATCCAGATCACATTTATTCACCGCAGCACCCATTTCTCTTTTGTGAAGAAACCAGAGGCAACGGTAGCAGTCGCATGCTGTGAATTGTCCAGTTAAAAGCCTTTTCTCTCTCTGTTTAGACAACGGGGATACAGTGCTCTTAATCCCTTTATCACTGCACATGAAAAGCTCTGATGTTTTGTTTTGCTTGTAATAACCCCATTTGGGACTAATACTGAAAGGATGGCATGTGAGGTCTGTTGTAAATGTAAAGCCTGAGTGGTCTATTACCTGTTGCCCAGTGAACTCTGAAGTCGTGCCCATGGAAACACATCCTCTCACCCTCCAACTAGAGAACATTCTGAGGACAGAGGATGGAAAAAACAAAAATCTACCCACCACGTTCGCTGTGATTAGCTTAAGCGGGGACTCTTTGTTATTGGCATCTCACTATCAAAATGTAGTTTGATAACAGCAGTTTAACCGAACCAGCCTGATTCAGTACTTGCTCCTCTTTAGGGTAAAAAACTTGTTTGTGTGCCTTACCTTCCCCATCCTTTTTAAGCACATCCCTCATTTCCTTCAGAGGTTTCCAGCAACACAAGATCAAGAACAAGACAGCTAATGAATGCCTTCACGGGGCCAACTAAGGGTCAGAACTCTATGACAAATATTTATAGCGCTGTGTAGGATGAGGAAAGTGTATCAAATCAAAACCTCAGCTCAGCTCCGTGTTCCTACTGTACAGGATTCAGACTTCTCCTCGCAATCACGATTCAAGTGTTGCGGGAACACACGGACACACACATTAATGAATGCACAGGAAGAGGAGAGTGAGTGGGTGAGAATGGACTGCAGTCTAATACATTTCTGAACGCAAGTTATGCAATGGACACAATAGTTAAATCATCAAGATCCTGACTCAACATCCTCCCACCACTCCATGTCCTTCATCTTTAAGTGGGGACACACATACACACACAGGGATAGAGTATGAATCTATTAAACTCATGGGTAAATGAATAATACAAAATAAGTGAAGCGGTAGATACAAATAAAAAGAAGTTTGTTTTTTTAAATCTTGTTTATTTACAAGGTTATGCAATACATTTGTGTGGATGGCAGCGTTTTACGCATTGTTTTACGCATTGTTTTTGTTTGTTACACGGCCTTCACTGAATGTGACACTTCTCCAGTCCTCTCCCAGGCTTTCTTGTTGTTTTGGGTCCGGTGACTTGTCGGAGATCAGTGCTAAAGCTCGGTCTCCGTGCCAGTGGGTACAGTGTTCCACACGGGTCATCCCTCCCGCGCACCTGCCGGCCATTGGCCCCCTGACGGCCCGTCCTGATAGCCTGGTACGAGCGGAGGGAGACTTTGCGGTGCTGGGATGGACCGGTTTCAGTCGGAAGACCGCCTCGCTTAGCGAGAGTTTCGAACACCTCTTCGAGGTTAGTGCTGTCCTTTGCAGACGTTTCGAAGTAGGCACAGTCGTCGCCGAGCGCTTGGAGAACCTCTGCGTTTGAAATCTCTCTCTTAGAGTCCATGAGGTCCACCTTGTTGGCGCACACCACCAGGGGAACCCGGAGCTGCGCGCAGGGCTCTGTTTTGGTGAGCTTGGATTTGGCAGCGAGGATCTCCGCGCGCAGGGCGCATACCTCCTCAAAAGAGCTCCGATCATCGAGGCTGAATACAAGAAGAAAAATGTCCCCTATGGAAAAATAGAAAGAAAGAAGTCAGACTTTTGCAGTTGTTTTTTACACGTCATTTGATAGAGAGGATCGCTAAACACTGATGTGCCAACTCTTGCTGTTCTCTAACGAATACACAAACTTCTGACAGTCAATTTAATTTTCACTTTGTAACAATGACTCAACCAATACGCACCAGTGAGGATTGACAGCCTCCGCTTGGCCGGGAAGTCCCTCTCTCTGGATGCATCAAGGATATCTATTTGGTACGTTTCACCCCGTATACGAAACAGTTTCCTGAGGAAATCCTCGGATGTTGGGTTGTATTCTTCCACAAATCCGTCCCGGAGGTATCTTCTTAGTATGGAGGTCTTGCCAACCCGTGGCGCACCGAGAACCACGATGCGCTTTGAGTTCTGTGGTTTGGTTTGGCAAATAGGGTCTTTTTGGTGCCCTTGGCTGACGTGAAAGTGGTGGGATTGACCGTGCAGGACTAACGCTGCCAGATGGTCCAGTGGAGATCTCTTGCAAGGATGACTGCTGGCCGACGAGAACTGCCTTACTGCACCTCCTGTGCGCGTCTTCTTTTCTTGTTTCCACTGAGTCGTGGCCACTTTGAGTATACCCAGACCTGCCTTGAATCCCGATGGATTCAGGTGCTGTGACGCGTTTTTGTAAGCCAGCAAGACTTTGGAGCATCCCGCGCTCTGACCCTCCATATTAATATGAAACTGGGAGCTCTGGGTGGCTGAAGATTTGAGCTGGTGCGAAACAGTGATGGATGTGGTCGGTGAGTCTGTGGGCATCGTCGTTTTGAGATGCTCACCGCCCCTGGCTTGGCGCAGAATCGTTGATCTGACGTTTTCATAGAGCTCTCTGGCGTGTGTTTGGCAACTTGGCAGATCAGTTGTCTTTATATAGACCATCCTCTGCCCCGTGATTTGCTCGCGTCATGCTGACTGACAGAAGTGCATGTTGTCTCTTCTGGAGAGCAGCATGTTTTGTAAAAACATGAGCTTGAAAACTATAGATCACAGTTTGGCCTGGCTCATTCATTCAAAATTATATTTTTGTGCCCGTAAAGAAATTCAATACACATTTTTAAATGTTCATGAACATATTCCTAGAATATTTTTTTTAAATTTCAGAATGATTTAATATCTACAATGTTAAAGTTTTAGGTCACAGGTTACAGTTGTATAAGCATATCTGAGTCTGTCATTCCCCAAGAAGTTTCCAAAAGTTGATGTGAAAATGTTTCTACTTCAGGCTATCATAGGTTATTATAACCCCAATTATAACCCCACTACAGTCACATTAGTCCCACAATAGTTATGTGATGTACTGTGGAGACTTAAATTAAAGTGCATTTTTTTAGCGTTTCAGTAGACATTGTGTAAAAAAGTAGTCATATGAATAAAACTTACAAAATAGAAATCAAGAAAAAAAGATTATATCATGTTTGTTGCAGGCTATGTATTCAATATGTATGACGTTTCTGAAATGTTTTGCCTATGAGACCTTTTGCATCATTTAATGATAAAAACGTTGCTCAAAACCCTGTTGTACATAATCAGATAAACCTGATAGCAGCGGGCAAAAGATTACAGTACACGACAATATAATTTTGCCAACACGGTAATGAATTATGAATATAAAAAAAAAACAAAAAAATGTTTTACATTTTGTTATGGGAAGAAATAAAGACTTCAAACAAAAACAAAAATCTCAGTTTTTCTTGTTTCAGGCTTTATTATTACAAAGTCAGATATAGATGGGGAAAACGACACTTTTTTCACCTTGGTGTTAGTGGGTTACTATGGTAACGACAACAAGAAAACTGCTGCTAGCAAGCTAGTTTTTCCAGTCTGAACTGGCGCTACATTCGTGGTTCTTTTGCCTTTGTGGGACCATTATTTTATGAAAATGAGCCACCGTGAGTCACCAAGAAAAGAGTTAGGACATCTGAATGGTTCAGGTCAGCTACAGTCCGGTGTTTTTCTCTCTCACTGTCCCTTTCTACCTAAAAGCTAAACGTTTGTCTTCACCCGTTTGTCTTCACCTTAGTTTTACTGATAAAATGTATCTTTAAAACAGAAGAAAACATGTATGAAAAGCTTCCCTTTTTTCTAATGCAGTGGTGAATTCACTAAACCTTGCATTTAAAAATAATACCGAGTATAATACCTAGTTTTAATGAGGATCTGCATTTTCCGGTTAACTACAAAGTTGTCCAATTAATGAAAGAAACATGGGTCAGTATCAGCAGCTTTTGACAGAATAATGTTTAAAAAGCCCCGAAAACCAGCAGTAAAGGTTAATGCTCTCTTTTGACTCTCTTTTGGAAACAAATGTACTGTTCTAATAGAAATAATCTAACAAAGGAAAAAGAATGCAAACGCCAAGGGATGACCATTGCGCTGGCCATGGCAACTACAAAGACCTCTCATATTAAGAGATATAGATGGAATTGCATAACCATGTCAGTGTTTCAGGTTGCTCTCTTTGTATATGTGAGAAAAGCCCAGCATAGGTAGATTCACTTTATCTTCATCCCTGTGTGGGTGGCTAAAAGCAAACATGTTTATTCTTTTAAAAACATAAAAGTGATGGATCACACATTAGAATAATGCAACACCATTCTTTTCAATCACTCTGAAAAAAAGATATTTTGTCATTTTTTCCATCTTTTTTTTTCTCCCAGGACCAGAGGGACTTCAGTTTGACGATGATGGGATGGTTCTCCCACACAGCATCTTGGGTAGCCTAGAGGATTTTAGAAGTTATCTCCAGGCCAAAGGAGAGACGGATGTAAAGAGACCAATTATTTGATTAAGCTCCCATTCCCAAACTGAAATGCTTTAACTTCAGTGAGTTCACTCTGATGGTTTACTCTCTCTTTTCTTCACTACTAGTTGGTAAAGCGGATACCAAAGTCCTTTAGAGATCTGACATCTGAGCCCACAAGGAGGCCAATCACCAATGTTGTGATAAGGAAGGTCCTTTCAAGCCAGAAAAACATCCAGAGTAATGCCCTGCAGCAGTGGAAAAAACAAATGAAACAACGCAGAGTGCAGCAGGATCTTTTATCATGTAAGGATTTTTTTTTACATAAAAGACAGTCTAAAGTCAATTACTTGAGTCATTAAGTGAAGTGCCATGTTGTTCTATATCATTTTAAGACGTGTCAGACAGGCCGGTGGATAACCTACTGATGAACCAAGCTAACCATTTTAGAGAAACTCAGGAACAGAGGGAAATTCTGAACAAAGTCATGCCACTCGTCCACTCTGGATTTGTATGAGGCACACTCGCTTTTCCTAAGCTATTATGTTCCTTTAACACTTCAGTTTTTCACACCTTTTTTTTTTCTTTTTGAGGGCTATCGTGTGGGCAGTGAGTTTTGGAGTCTCCCACAGCGTTATGGAGATGAAATGAGTGGTATTGCAGCCACTCTGACTCAAGCTGAGCTGGGCCGACAGAAACCTGTCACACATGTAGGAATACCCAACAGTATACGCCAAGAATTAGGTACAAACAGACACCTACACAGTGTCCCACTTCGTCTCTTCTGTCTTGTTCTTGGCTTTGTTCCCTCTGACTTTCCATTTACTCGATATTCAGAAAATTGCTTTGCTAGAGAACATTTTAGCAGGAACGTTATAGTTTTCAACAAAGCTCTCGACATAAGAGTATCTCTAAAGGCAGAAAACGCAGAATACACTGAATGTGCGCTGGTTTTACTGCAGAATTTGGAGAAAAAAGACCCCTAAAAAGACTGACAATCTGTGTCTTTGTAAGGCATCCTGAATTCTGTCTGTAGCCTGTATTTTGTTTTTTAGGAATCACGTCTGATAAGAAAGTGTGTTCAGCCTCTCAGACGTGGGACCAGAGTGCATATCTCCAGCACAAATACCAGGAGCTGAGCGGGGTTTTGCAGGACTTGGACATCAAAAAGCCAGTAACGCAAAACTTTTTTTATTTTTCAATTTCTAACAGTGCAGATTGTTTGTTTATAATTGTATTTTTTCTTATACAAGTATAACTAACTAATGAGTAAAGTCTTCTGTTTTCTGAGGTAATCTGCCTCTTGTTTTCTCAAGGCTGTAGAACAATAATTATCATAATAATGATGAATGTCAGGGTCATTTTGTCGCACCTGGTTACAACTTTCTACCATCTCTGGGATCACTGCGGGACAAGATCCTTAGAAAAGTCATGTTTCTATACTCAAATTTGGGATCAGTGGAAAGTTTAAGTTTAAACTTTTTTAGTATGAATTTGATCTATTCAATATAAAATTATTATCCAGTGACATAGATTATTTTCTCTTTTCTTTGACAGTGCCCCAAAAAAGCTAATTTACTTTGGAAAACTAAGAGTGGACATATTTTGTTTCAACTAAAACATTTTTTTTAAAATAATTGGACCACAAGGCTGTCTGAAGCTGCTCAAACTCCAAGGACACACTGTCTATTCACTCTGTATCTTTACAAACAGCCTGTGATCATCCAGCCTTGGGCACACTGTTCTGATTTTTCTGTGAAGGGAACAAACTCTGGGAAATGTACAAGGCTTTTTACAGTGTTCGCACATTTGCACAGGTGCACATATCCATGCGGATTCATAGGGGGAAACACAAACCTGTACACGAACACAAAAATTTTCCAAAAACTCTCACGTACATGCAAAAACAGAACAAGTACAGTTATGAAATCCGAATCGTGCCAAGTCATAAAAGTAGCACTTCTGAGATGTGGGGGGCAGCTGAGCCCAACCAAAGGGACAGACTCTACCGTACAGCTACCTCTGCATGACAATGACTCCATCAGCAGTGTCAAGGGGTCCTGAGGTAAACACGTATGCATAAATGTGCTTCTTTTCACAGCCAGTTCTCAATTAATCTTATTATCGCCCTAAATGACAGGTGCAGATTATAAGTAGGTTTATTCAAATTTCATCTTCTTTTCGTGGTCACGGCTGCTATCTGTCTTCCCTGTTCCTGTCTCACACACACATTAGTGCTGGTGAAATGAGAGAAAATGGGTGCGGTATGTTCTGTTGCACAGGCAGTTAATGTGACGCTTCAGATGTGGGCTCTGAAGTGCCCTCTGACTTACAGAGTCTGAGACGGATCGTCCTGTCCGCAGCCGATATGGCTTTGTGACATACGAGCAAAAAAAGAAAAAGTGATTGGTAGGTGTTGGGAGGGGGCAAAAAAAAAAAATCACAGAGAGGAGTAGGTAGTAAGAAAGGAGACACAGAGTGAAACTCAATCCTACAGTGTGTGGAACGTTGAAATAACACATTGGTTTTTGCATTGAACAATTAATAAAAAGCACTGAGCAAAACAAACACCCAAACAGCCATACAGAAAAAGGTTGAATGACACTGTGTGTGTATACTCGAATAAGACTACCTGGCACTGTGTGTCTCTTAGTACCATCATTCTTACATTTAATGTTTCATAAGTATGTTAATTTTGTCTCTCTGGCAGCAAAGAATAATGACGTGCATCTGTGTTGGCCATAAAAAAGCTCTGGCCTGACTGAAGTGACAGTTGGTCAGTTTGAATAGAGATATGGGGGTGAGACTAACCTGTGGATATTTGATTATAGGACATCAGTGGACTGGAGGTGATTGGCTCTGGAAAGCCATTCATCCCAGCATGTCAAAGTCCCTTAGATGAGAAGGAGCGAGAAGATAAGGAGATCAAGGAGAAGTTGTAAGAGATACTTAGCTTCTCAAAAGCCTCTTAGCATGATATAGACCTGTAGACGGTTCATGAAGAGATGCAGAACTTACTCAATTTAAAGTTATGAAAATCACTGACTCATCGGAAAACTCTGCAATGTTTTTTTAATTTTTTATGTCACCCCTCAGTGATCCACTTGTACAGTGTGATGATGTTCAGGCCGAAGCTCATCCGGTTCCTGCTTTGAGGTTCTGTGGGGAGCTCGCTCGCTGGACTGGAAACTCAGTTTCTAACCAGGTGGAGAGAACTTTTTTCCCAGTTGCTTTGGCCATAATTAGAAATCTTGGAGATACAGATCCATGTCTGGGACAAACTAATATCCTTTGAAAAACTTCCAGCACCTCCATCAGTAGCTTGCAAAAATCATACCAGATGTTTCACTTTTCTGTTTCCTGTTTCCAGTGTTCACCTCACAAAAATATTCTATTCTGTTCTAGCTTACTTCACTCTTATTATAAACAAACGTCTATTTATTGATATATGTATAATTTGTTTGTAGACAGACATAACTTGCCCAAATGTAACTGGTGTTTCCATGTCTGTGATGATAAGACCTAACACTTGTCTGTCATTTTACCACATGGATTTGTCAGGGAGAAGTAGGAATAAGTGCTACTATATTCTTTGAGGCCCAAACTGGAGAAATAGCATCGTCCCACATGGAGCTACATAATGAGGGCAGCGCAGCCATCTTTTACGGCTGGCAGCAGCTGCCAGTGCCACACAGCTTTCCTCACCTGTGCCCACAAACAAAGAAACGACACTTCTACTTCAATTCCTCCTCTGGTATAAACACAAGCAAGCCGCCGTTATGCGTCACACAGTGCTTCCCTGTGTGGAAGCCCGTTGTTCCACTCCGCTAGCTTTGCACCTGCGTTTTGGCTCTCTGAGTTCCTTCTCCTCCCATCCAGGTGTGATCCACCCCGGGGACACTAAGCAGGTGGAGTTTATATTCAAGTCAGAAAAACCAGGTATCAAAACTGAATTTTGGCAGCTCAACACCCATCCTGTTTTACTGCAAGGGGCTTCCATACAACTCAAGTTGAGAGGAGTGGCTCTTTGCCAGGACAAAACTGCAGATCAGAGGCTTTTCCTCGAGGTAATTTACAGGGAAAAAAAGGCCAGCAGCTAGTCCTGATGGCAATGAATTTAATGAGTAGAAAGCTCCTTTTTCAACATGTGATTTAGCTTTCTCCTTTCTGTTGTGCATATACAGACAAAAGTGGAGAAGGTAGTTGTAGAAAAAATATGTCGGTCAATAGTGTCTGAGGTGGTTCAGAGGGTCCAAAGCCCCGAAAGACCCGGCTCCCCTGCTGAACTTTACACCACTGAAGAGCAACAGTTCCGGGACAAAAACCCTAAGGTAAAGAAATTATGTCGACAGCCCACTGATCCCACCATTTTCTGAAGCACTGATGTGTCATACGTTTTTCTCCGAAAGGGTTTATTTCAGACTGAACTTAGTCACGGTGTGAGATGACCTGATAATGGAATCATTCATTGTGTAGTTTCGTTTGACCTTTCACTGGCTGTAGGCGGGCATTCTCAGCACATGAAGTCTGTTCTTACCACACATGGCTTTTCGTTTAGTATTCCACAATTAGATTATTCAAACCAGAATTCATAGTAGCTAATTGTATGATAGCAGATAGATGATCGTGCCTAAAGCCAGACCATAATTTCTGTGACTGTAACTAAATGGGGCATTTTGCTTTATGTTGGTTAATTATGAGGGTGATAAGACTGTTTTTCACTAAATACAAAGTATGATGACCTAAAAAGCATTTAGTGCCAATTTTCAGGCTCCTGTATTTCAAGTTTGTATTTCAGAACGCTATCAAATGTATGAAACTAAAACATTTTTTGTTAAAAATCTCAGCCCTTATTGTGAGTAATCTAATCTGAAGCCTTAGCTTCACAGTCATTATTGTGGTGATTGTTACTCTTGAGGTTTTTCACGTGGTCGCATATTGTCACCCTAAGGGCTGTCAGATGGAGCTCTTCCCAACTCCTTAGAGGACTCAAATAATAATGTGTCCTAATGGGGAGAGCGGTTTGAGGAAATAATCATTTTGTGATGTGCTAACTACTCCAGTTTCATAAACCACATCTCTCTTTTAGTTGCAGTACTTTGATCAGCCAGTGGAAGACCTTAAGAGACTCTGGAAGGAGCTGAATCAAGCTCGCCCCTGGGACCTGTCTGTGGACACACTCCGACAGGTAGGCTCAATTTATATTAAATATGAGTTCAGACTTGATTATAAAAAGAAGAAATATCATTATAAACTAGAGAATTCAAAGCTTTACTCTAAAGGGCCTGCAACAGTTTCATATCATGTTGATGAGGGAAAGATTTGACGTCTTTCTATCTTGTTATTATTCCCTGAACTGAAGGTTGTGCTGTCTCTGCCTGATGAAGTAAAAACTCCGGACTCCCCCACAAAGGAAGAGAGTCTTGTCCAGCTCAACTTGTTGCTTCTGCAACTTTCTGAGCCCTCTGAACTGACTCACTGGCATTTATCAGCTTTGGCTATGGGGTAAAACATATATAGGAAATAACTAATACTTCAACTTTAGTACGCCGTAGTGTACAAAATGTTCTGAACTGCCAGTCTATTCACTGCGGTGGTGTTTGGTGCCCTCTGCAGGCAGCAGCTGTGGAAGAATCTTCTGGACACCATGTGTGATCAAGACATAAGGCTGAGAAATCTGCTGGGCCTCCCAGAAAAAGAAATGTGGACTGATAAAATAAGTGAATCCATCAACTCTGACCCTGGTAAGACTCACATATGTTGGCTCTGTGTCATGAGTTATGCCCAGAATACTTCATGTCAAATTATTTAAATGTTAGTGTAGCCATTCAGTAGTGGCAGAATCGCCGTTATCAGGAAGAGTCATTGATTTGTGAAAAAAGAAGAAAAGTTGTATTGAAAATACAGGTTCAAGTTCATTTAAGTTCACAGTAGCGACACTATACTGCTTCACTTGCATCCAAAGGAAACATTACTGGGATATTTTACAGACAAAAGAAGAGCAAAACAACCTTTCCAAATCAAAATCAGTTGAATTTGTGAACCTTTGTCATTGTCCATGCTATGATAAATATGTAATAAAGTTGACTGATAGTGTTTTCACTGTTCCACAGATTTGCACAACTCACTTCTATCTAGTCGCACCTTAGATTCTGTTGATGACCCCCCCAAAGAAGAGAAGAACGAGAAAAAAGCAGGCACAGGAGCAGCAACTGAGAAAGCCCTGGAGGTGAGAAGAAAATGTGCTCGGAACAGAGTATAAAAGGAGGAAAGTGCATGTGAGTGTTGCAAATGAACCATAGACGGCTGGAGACGGAGACCTAGAAGATATTTTGCCACAGAGTGGCAGCAAAAGCAAACGTTTTTTTTTGTCACGAGCATGAATGAAATATGTTTTGCGAGACGTGACACATTGCTTCATCTGACGCTCCAACTGATCCACACATGAGTCATCTTCATCACTCCAGAGCTGTCACTTCATCATTCATTCATCTCCCATTTGAAGGGTTTCTGATGTCCTGCTACTACTGACTGCCTCTCAACTTTGCTGTCTCATTCTTACTAATGTACAAATCTAGAATTGCATGTTCTTTAGGCTGATTTCCTAAAATCATTCATGACACATCATACTACGTTTTCTCTTTTCCATATACGTGCATTCATTTATCCACAAATGTAGATAGGAAAAGGTCTCCTTATTAGTTACTCAACAGGAGAATTTCTGTTTGGCTAAAGTGTGCTTAGCTTCATGTGACAATGAGAAAAAAGGGCCACCAGGACTCATTCACTGAGATGTTTTTCTGCTCCCGCCCACCATGGAGCCATTTGCATTATACTCAGTTCTACTCACAGCCCTGAATTTAAGGGAGAAATTGTGTTTCTCAGAGATAGCCTGGCACTGAGCTAACCTTGGAACAGTCATCTCTCTCTGCTAATGGTTCTTCTCTCTATTGTCCACCATCAAAGGCATTTTGAGTTGGACTGAGGCCACAGTTTTATCTGCTCATATTTTGCTGTGTGATTTTTCTCCTCCATGTATGGGTTGAGTCATAGGTAAGGTACAACCTATTACTCACATGGTACCATGGAAACAGAGCCGTGTGTGAAAGCGCCCGCCTGCTCCTGGACTGGGGCGAACCAGAGTGGAAATGAATTGCACCTGTACCCTTCCAAGCCATCTGTGAAAGATGCAAACACAGAAATATGCTAATAGCAGTCAAAATCTGCATGCTTTGCAGACTGGAGTTATACGATTTGCTGCTAACCTTGCCCGTCCTTCCACAGGAGAGTAAAAAGAAGGGTAAAAGAAAAGATGACACAGGGAAGAACTCCCGAGAAAAGCAAGGAAAGGACTCTTCCTCAGCGTTTGATACCCGTTCAACATCACCCTGTGATCGCAGGGCAGACTCAGATATAATGCATACATACAGCAGAATTCTTCATAAACAGGCAAGATATTACCTTTCACACATGGCATGATCGTGTGAAGTTTTACTCTGTTGTGTTCTGCTTGGCTGTCCCCAAACCCCACACATGTGATAATTTCATTAGGTTTATCTCAGGTTAGAAAATATTAGGATCAAGATTCTTAGGAGGATTATGGGGGTCATAATCCTACAATTAAGTGTTCTAGGAACTAAATACGCTTTTTTTGTTATTTTTTTATAATACTTTTTTTCTTCATAACTTTATTGACCTAAAATGTATGCAAAAAAATAGCTTAAGTTATCATTTCATTTCTTTTTGTTGACCTAAATTATCCTCATCATCCACAGTGTTATGATAAAATATACAATTCAAACATTCATCAAGAGCAAAATCCCCAATTTTTGTAAAATAAGAAACAGATTGTGCCAGACCAGACACACATTTCTGCTTTGCCAAAACAAATGTTAATGTTATAGGTAGCCATTACATGAACTATGCACACAACACACAATGCATTCCAATTCCAAAGATACTATTTACAGATAGAATCCAAAATAAATTGAATAATTCATTTTAGATCTTGTTGATGAACCTGCTGATTGAATTGGCTTTGCATTAAACTGCATTGATACACTAAGCATCAAACATTGAAAATAGCCAACACAAGAAAGTGTCAAATGCTTTTACAAAAATTGAGGAGATTTTTTAATCAAATCCCAGAATCTTTCACAAAAAAAAGGTGAAAAACTGGATTCCTTCGTGAGCAACTTGTAAATCTTGCGTATTTGTTTATCTGCCAGGTTTATGTTCTCGTTGAGGACCTATTGGACAACCTCTGTGACCTCCTGGACGAGATGGATGTGGGAGACGGGACACAAAGCACAGGGGGAGGCCGGCCCGGCGATTTACGACCAGATGTAATAAAACGTGTCACCTAAGATGTACGCCCTATTTTTGTTGTGGGATCAATAAACCCTGTCTGTCCTTTTCACGCCTCGGGGGCCGCCATCATCATCAGCCGGGTGCTGCTGTCAGGTTAAACGCAGACTAAGCAGAAGACGCGCCCCCGTCCCTCCTCCGCTGACGCTCCCCGCCGTAGATCGCCGCGCGCTCGCTGCGCGTGGCCGGGCCCCGCCGGTGCCGTGTGCGTGAGTGGACGGGGCTGCCTCCGTGCGAGGGGGGAGGAGAGGGAGCCGTGTGTAGTAGCTAATCATTTTTTTCCTATGCGGATGTTCCCACTGACTGCCTGGTCGGGGAGGGCTCGGATCGTCCTGCGCGTATAGGCCGGGATTCGGGCGCGATTTGAGGATTTTCTCAAACCCACAGCGCCTGGATCCCCTCTCTCTCTCTCTCTCGTGCTCCCGGGATAAAGGCTCCGGGGAGGTTTATGGTTTATTTGGAGGGGGCATCGTCCTGCTAAGCAGATCCAGGAGGAGGGGACCACATCGGGACTGTGAGCGGCCGGAGATGGGGACAGATGAGAGGATGCTCGGCTGAGGAGGCAGAGGATGAGCGCGGGGCATGGTGAGGGATGGATGGGGAGGGGGGGGGGGGCAGGCCGGCCGGCCGGCCGGCCTCCACCTCTGTGGAGCCGGTCAGCCCCCGGGCCGGTCAGCTCCAGGCAGCCGTCGGCTGAGTCCGTGCTACACATGGCGACGCGCACGGGGGAATTCACCGCATGAGGGGGCGTGTGTGAGGGGTTTATTGGGGAGAGGGGGTGTGTTATGCAGACCTCCGTCGGCGCCCCTCCTTCTGTTACCACCTGAACGAGATGTGCGCCTGGGAGCACGTTTTCATTCTCTTATCTTTGCTCAGCAGCTTAATGCATCCCCTGCTGCAGCCTCGGTATTGCCAGTAGGCTAAGGGGGTCTCTGTGACTTAATGAACTGCGCTATTTACTATGCACCCGGTAAAATACTGAACCATACACCTGTTTCTACAGTACGCATGCGCATTTACGCATAAGGTGCATTGATTCTTTTTAGCGACGTGACGCATCAGATCCTCAAACTTCATCACTCCCCTATGATAAACCATCCGTAGTTTTATTGTTTATTCAAAAAAGAAAAATCTTTCCTACTTGGCAGTGTATGTTGTATTGTGTTGAAAGTTGTGAGTATTGCTATGTAAGTCATTCATACACATCTGTTTTAGGAAAACCAGACAACCAGATCCTGAAGCTTTAGATCACAAAGGAGTGACTTAGTCAGGTTATTCTTCCTGAATTGGTTTTGATGCTGAGGCTGTCTCGTTGAGACTTTGAGTAATTGCACCCAGATGAGTCACATAATGTGTTTTTATGTATTCTCAGGGCACCACGGCAGTCGGTTCAAAGACTTTAAATCAAATACCTCCAAAGTGCGAGGCAGACCTGAGGTTTCTCAGAAACACTGTGTTAGTTATACATAAAATATGTATTGACTCTTATAGTTTAGTTTGAATAATCCCACTGTGTCTGAATTCACAGTCTTTTCTTAACACTATCATGAAGAGGCCTTTCTTTCTCTTGGCGATGGGCTCACAGTACTGTTGTCATTGGTATATTTTGTTATACTTTTGCCTTTTAATGCCAGCTCTGAGGATTTTCTGATGATCATGTTGCTCCCACCATGTGAAATATTGGCTATGGCCTAATGCTCGGGTAAGATGGTTCAGTTGACAGCAGCAGTGTGTTTTAACCTTTGTGTGTGTGGGGGGGAGGGGGGGGAGGGGGGGCTCTCTGTGTTTGAGCTGAAGATGATTGTGCAGAAAGGTGATACTGGCTGCAGCTGCTGAGCATCATTTTCTTTCTCTCTTTGTGCCCTTCGTTCTCTACGGCCATCCATCTCTCCTGCACATCCACTGTTACTCCCATGCTGTTCGGCCCCCCAGACTTTCTAACCAGCGCTGTGTGCATCTCGGGTCCATGGTGCTTCTGCTGAGGTTTGCTTTTCAGCAGGACAATCCATCCTGTTACTGCTTTCAGAGTGGAATTGTTGTGGAGCAGAAGTGAAAAGTGACATAGAAATGAGGAGCTGATTGGAATTAAAGAGAGGTGTTTCTAAAAGAATGATCATAACAAAAGAGTTAGTTAACCATTTTCTCAAATTGAGAGCATCACTAACGTATGTGTGTGTGTGTAACACACTGTTACTTAAAAATGTATGATAAGCCTAAAGGTAAATAGTGTGGTTGGGCCAAAATCAGACCACCAATACACCAATCTAAATGGCAAATTCACATTTATGAAACCAGATTTGACTGTTAGGATCAGTATCTAATAGCTCTGTGGAAATGATGCCTTTAGACAGATGGACCATCTAGATTACATTCAGTGGATGCCTGAGTGACAAGTGTTGTACATCGAAGCTAAAATCAAACATGTATTGTCTGTCTCAGTACATGGAACATCTGCAGAGAAACAATGGCACAAAATCACGAGGAGCTTTCACTATCATCAGACAGGAGGGGTGGCGTTGTTGATCTGATCACACACGAGGGCTCCTGAAAGGCCTCAGACTACGTGTGGCTGTTCCACTAAAAATCTTACCGATCATTGTTGGGTACTGGGGACTATGGGGAGGCGATTTTAAGTGTAATGGAAAGCTATTTTGCTCAGCAGATCCACCGTATTGATGCTAGAGCAGTTTTCTTGTTATGATGCCACCATTTTCCTGCAGTAATTCACACACTAGAACTGGAGAGGTCCAGCATATCATTGCATGCTTACACATTGCAAATGAGTCATGGATTCAGTTTGTTGACAACGTTGTCATACCCATTGCATAAGTGATATGGATTACTATTTAGCTATATGTTGTGGTAAAGCGTAAATTAGGCTTTATTACATTTTACTATTGATAGTCTAAACCATGAGCTATATATAAATGAATTACCTAATTTGTATTTATAAAAATAAAACTCACCTGAACTGAAATAATAGCAGTACGGATACGGTTTATTTTTTTATAGCAGTGGCTTCAAACTAGGTTTGGTTTTGCTTTACTTTGAATCAATAGTTTCCTAACATGTGAAGCAAAATAAAAGTTAAGGTCATGCCTGGAGTGGCAGGCAGGTTTAAAAGCCATCCGACATGTGACAGTTCAACCGACTGGAGTAGTCTTAAAAATGTTTAGTTCTGTTGAGTCAACCTAGTTTAGCTTTGGTTTACTGGGTTAATTAGTTTGGGTGTCAGTGAAGCCATCGTGAGTGAGAGGGGTTCAGTATGACAGGGACCATGGTGATCAATTCCCAAGTGTCCCCTCTGAAATTTGAATTTGGAGAAGAAAAATGGGTTGTGAGTGTGCGCGTGTGTCCTTGTGTGGGTTTGCTGGCCTGGATAAAAAAAAGCTTTCAAGAAGCTTCATCAGACACCTGAGTGCCAGAGCTGCTGTGTGACCTACTTTTTGAGATGGGGCACCATTCATGAGCAGCTCAGCAAGTCGCTGACATCAGTCACTGTTTATGTGACTGATTAAGTTCTGATTTTGGTCTCTTTTTTTCCCTCTAATGGGTCCGTGAAACTCATGTAGCAAAGTTAAGATCTGGGGGAGAACCTGGTGATATTGAGGAATGCTGAGAGTTACAGTTTAACTGTAAAAAGAAAACTACAAATTAAGCTACTTCTAGAGTCTATAGACATCTGTATAGCTCATATCCATATACTGAATAATCTATTTATGTATCTGTCTTACAGTGGTATGCTGTAACCTCTGACAGAAAGGAGGAGCCTTCCCTGGTGAAAGTGCCACATCCCCCCCCATCTTCCATCCGTGTCTCCCCTTTCAGCCCCTTTCCTAACTTGCAGAGCATTCACTTGTCCCTCTCTCTCTGCCCACCTTTCATCCCGTGTCACCATGACAACATCAGCCCTGCGCCGGCAGGTGAAGAACATTGTGCACAACTATTCAGAGGCGGAGATCAAGGTATTGTTTTTTCTTTAAGGGTTTCGTTCACCAACAGTAAATCATGCTGTTGAGAAATATGTCGTCATCTCTCTGTGTGACTGCACAGGTTCGCGAGGCCACTTCAAATGATCCATGGGGCCCATCTTCGTCTCTCATGTCGGAGATCGCTGACTTAACCTTCAATGTGGTGGCGTTTGCTGAGGTCATGGGAATGATATGGAAGCGCCTCAATGACAGCGGCAAGAACTGGAGACACGTATACAAGGTGTCACCACGAAAGTTGTTTCTATGTGATGTCTTCCTCCACATTGATTTAACCACAAGCTTGACCCAAAATTCGTGCATAATTTGCTTTGGACTCCAGGCCCTGACTCTGCTGGATTACCTGCTGAAGACGGGGTCGGAGAGAGTGGCCCAGCAGTGCCGGGAGAACGCGTTCTCTATTCAGGTACTGGAGCGAGAGTATAACAGAGCCCCAGCAGTTTGAGCCACTCCCCAGCCTGTTGGTTTATTACTGTTGACACGATATAATCTAATCTTGGATTATTATTTAGACTAAGAAAAAAAAAAATCCAATAAAGGCACAAACTGAAAACTAATATGTCGTCCGGATTTGTTTTGGAATATCAGGTTATCGAGGCTTTTGCTGCATCTCCTAAATTACATTCTGGGGCTTAACATGACATCCAGATTTTTTCCTGTATTTGGACATAATAGCATAATCCTGTGTCTCAAGAGTCTCAAAATATGACAAGTTGTATATTCTTTCTAAGGAAGACATACAACAGATGAAGCCACACACATGGATGCAAAGTGCTTGTTTTTAAAGACATAGTCTGATGAATTAATTCATCTTCTTTGCCTTTTATGAAGTTAAATACTAATGGGTTTATTACTCTGACTTAATTTAACAATTAAATTAATCAAATGTATAAAAAAAGAATCCCGGGGGAACCAGGACCTTTCTGGGTGGAGTTTGCATGTTCTCCCTGTGTCTGCGTGGGTTCTCTCCGGGTTCTCCGGCTTCCTCCCACAGTCCAAAAACTTGCATGTTAGGCTGATTGGAGATTGGGGAAATTGCCCTTAGGAGTGAATGTGAGTGTGAGTGGTTGTTTGTCCTTGTATGTCTTGTATGTGGCCCTGCGATGGACTGGCGGACTGTCCAGGGTGTACCCTGCCTCTCGCCCGTTGACCACTGGGATAGGCTCCAGTTCCCCCGCGACCCCATGAGGGAATAAGCGGTATTGATAATGGATGGATGGATGGATGTATAAAAAAAGACAGAACAAAAGGACGCTCACCAAAGTTTGAACACATATATATATATTTATTCTATTCTATTCTATTTATATTACATCGTATTGTTATATAATATTATTATATATTATTATTATATTATATATATGTTGATTCCTGAGAGCCGCTTTTGTGCATTACAGACATTGCGGGACTTCCAGTACGTGGACCGTGATGGCAGAGACCAGGGGGCGAACGTTCGGGAAAAAGCACGGCAACTGGTTTGTCTCCTGCGGGATGAGGAGAGGCTCCGTCAGGAGAGGAGTCAGGCCCTGAAGACCAAAGAGCGAATGGCTGGGGGAGGCACCGGAGGTGGCGTCCAAGGAGGTCTCCCCCCATCTTATCACCCGGGCAGACGCACGAGTCAGCCCAGCATGGCTGTCCTGTACGGGGAAGATTTGAGCCGCTCCAGAGGCTCCCCGTCCTCCTTCAACTGTGAGTGAACTGAATTGTACTCTTTTAACTTCTTTTTTTAGTGCTTTATTGTTTGACATTTGTTAATAAATTGACAAAGTGTTACAGATACACATTTGTATGCAGGGTTGTTACCACAGGCCTGGTGAACAGCAGAGCCACACAGATTATCAAAATTGCTGTGTGGGCCTGGAAATATTCAAATCAGAGCTTCGCATTCCTGTGCTCCTCGTCCCAGAGCATCTGCTTATCTGTTTCTCACATCAATCCAACAGTTTCTCTAATACCTTTGATCCGAAACCGCCCTCGCTTGTTGCCTCTGCAGCGTCATCCTCGTCTCCACGTGCCGCCTCTGACCTGGAACAGGCTCGGCCTCAGACCAGCGGGGAGGAGGAGCTGCAGCTCCAGCTGGCCCTAGCCATGAGCAGGGAGGAGAGTCAGAAGGTAAAACAACACACACACACACACACACACACACACACACACACACATCATATGATGATCTGTAGGTCCGGCAGGGCGATAGCATAGCTTACATCCTCTTACCTGGAACCACTGATGCCTCTGGGATCTTTTAAAAATTCTTGAAATTGTTCAATTAAAGTGTTATAGAAGTTTTAAACATTTGCTCGGCGTCAAACAGGCATGAACATGGATGAAGACAGACTGCTTAAAGCCTAAAGGAAACAAGCCTCTTAGCTCAGCGCTCAGCTGTGTGTGTTTTATATTATGTCATGATTTAGCTTGTAACTCAAATATTTCCCATTTAAAGACATTTCTCTGAACCCCTGTCTATTTTTATAGACTCTGTTTTGGAGATTTTGCTGTTAATCTTTAACATCGCGGTCAATTTTCCCCTAAACAAGCGATGTTTCCCCAAAAACCTTTGCTGTGCTTCTCTCCACAATAGAAAATGTATTTCTTTTTCAAAATGAACGCTTCTGCATCACAAAATGAAATGCATTCATTTCGCCCAGCCAAAGAGAAGCTCTTCGGTAATGGCCGCGTGTCCGAATGAGCGGGTGTTCATACTCTGTGCCGGTGATGTCACGCTGCCGCCCCTGCAGGAGCAGCGCTGTCGCCAAGGAGACGACTCGCTCTTGCAGAAGGCAATGGATGAGAGCCGGCGAGAGAGCCAGTCAGGGACACGCGAGGTTAGTTTGAAAATACGCCTGTATGGGCTGGGAGGCATGTGTGTGTGTGTGGGCACATGCATGGTGTGTGAGCAGGCATTTGCATGGAAAGGTGGGCGGGTGTTTTTGTAGGTGGCTGCTTTCAGGCAATAGGAGAATTAAACTCAATCTGGGGTGCAGACTGAGCAATTGGGGAGGGGGGAATTAGACAAAACGATACAGAACAGCGTAATGGAGGAGAACGGTTTAGGGCTGAGAGAGCAAAGGTGTGCATGCTGAATGATAATGACTTGTCTTAGCTTGAGCTCAGCCTGACATTTCCCTGAAAGCAGAGTCCTTATCATGTTGCACATCAGCTCTTTCACTCAAAGCTACATCAGTCAACAAGCCAAATCCTGGTCACTGGCCGTGTGATGTAAAGGTCCCCGTGGCTTGCAACTGGTCACATTCATAATGTTCTTATCACAGAGAGCCAGGTGCTTTCAGTTGCGTCAGAGAAAAGCCGTGGAAGCGTACTGCTTTTCGGACCAGTGAAACTGGCCGCAACATCATTGGCCTTTTTTTTTTTTAGTTTGAACAAAATGTTCAGAAAGGTGGCTCAGAAAGGTATATTTTACATTGGTATTAGTAACCTTTACAGCTATAAGAATTCTCATTTATGAAGGCACAATGTGTATTTACATCCATTTTTGCCAGAAATTGCCTGACCATGCATAAGCCCGATATGAACGCTGTAGACACGTCGGATGTCCTTTTTGAAAATCAAAGTGCTTTCAATGAGTTGTTGACCTATAAGATTCTGTGGTGCTTGCATTCTGTCTCAGTCTGTGATTAAGCAATTACTTGCTTGATTTGGGGGTCAATGTCCTTGGCTTGTGTGTGCTGTTTTTCAAACGGCAGCCTTTTGAAATGCCAGCAGTGAATGCTATGACGGATTACTTTCTATAACTAGAATTGAAAAAGTCTAGGGGCTGCAGAAACTAACACTCCTCGTAGGAAAAATGTACTTTTTGTGGTGACTTAAGCAGAAACTCCGCTCGCTGGGTCTCAGTTTTGATGGCTTTATTTCCTTGATGGTTGTGATTGTGTATGGTAATGACACACAAACCCGGAAGCACAAAAGAGAATTTCAAGATCTGTTCTTTTGTAGTCCGCTATGTTGGACCTTGTTGACATATTTGGGCCCTCTACTGAGCCCCAGCCTCCTTCTGGTGACCCTTGGAACTCAGCTCAGCCCTCTTCTAACGTCGCCTCGGACCCCTGGGACTCTGTAGGTGGGTGGCTCAAAAACGCAAACATGACATGTAAGACCGAAAAGAAACCTTAAAACTTATGTAGTAAAAACAAAAGCTGCACACCTCCGTAAAGTCAGATCAAATGATGTCTTATATATCATAATATATCTTATAAATTATATATTATCTATATATATATAATTATATGTCTTCACAGCAGTCCACTCCAGCACTCCTGTGATTGGTAGCCCCTGGAGAGTCCCTCCCTCCTCCTCAAACACATCCAATCCTTGGGCTCCATGTGCAAACTCACACACAGACCCCTGGGAAGCCACCCCAGCACCATCCAGTCCTCTCAATAATGCCTGGGAGAGCCCAACAGATGGGGGTTCTGAGCCCATTATAAATATTCAATATCATAAAGCCTCATACGAATATATACGGCTTATTATAGTTTGAAATACATTTCCAAAAACATAAGCGTTGCTCTTCGCATTTGGAGTTGAATTAATCAGTCGTTTTCTCTGACAGATGATGATGGGACAGATCCGTTCACTGGACAGGAAGAGGTGAAGCCTAAACAGGAGGTTCCCCAAGTATCCTCTCCTCAACCCGCCAGCCCCACAGGTAGTGAAGCAGGAAACAGACAGAGGCTATTAGGAAATTATATCAAAAGTTATTTGAATTCATTGAAATTTATTTTCCATTGTCATAAATAACCTTGGTAATACACAGAAATATTTATTCTTATAAATGATCTATAAACTATAGATCACATAGACAACTTACACTATGTAAGCTATAAAACCCATTAACAAAACATTGATAGATGTCACCAACACAAGATTTAGAAACTAATAAACAAAGAAGTCTTATCCTAGTTACTGCAGGTAATTATTTTCAAAGGCAAAACATGTCTTTGTCATATATTTTTTATAAAAGCACCATGCGGTGGACAGAGTGAACTCAGTTTGTTTGCTCGTTCATTAACACACTCACAGTTATTACTCCAGAAAGTAATGTGTGTGCTCTTGAGGACCTCAGGTGGCACTGCATACATAATTTGACTAAATCCTGTGGCTCCACAGCCACTGCGTGGATAACTTATCAAATGTGGTGAAAAATTATCCATTTCAACGTTTTCTTTCTATGATTCCGATGTATTCTTTCTTTTACAGATGCTGAGTTGTTTGGGGTAAATCAAGAATCTGACTTGTTTTCTGAACAAAACAAAGCAGATCCATTTGGACCAGAACCACCTTTTAAGGCGCAGGTAAATGGAAGAGAGTCCAATAGCCCGGAGATGCTCGACCTGTCCCGGCTAGCAGCCCCTCTAGGCGCTCCGCGGATTTGTCGGACTCCGGAAGCTTTCCTGGGTCCGACGGGGGCATCGCTTGTCAATTTAGATGCTCTCATACCTCCTACCCCGCCCAGCAAGGCAAACAACAACCCGTTCCTCTCAGGTAATGCATGACTATTCAGCAATTCAATCAACTGCTAAAACAAACATCACGGGGACGTTGTTATTCGTGTGTTTTCCAAATTCCAAAACTCTTTCTCCACAGGTCTGAGTGCGCCCTCTCCCACCAATCCATTCCACTGCGACCAGCCGCGTCTCACCCTCAACCAAATGCGACCGTCCTCCACCTCCCCGCTGCCCCCCCACATGTTGTCTTACAGCCCGTCGCTGCCCCTCCCTCTGCTCCACCAGCCGCCCGTGCTCCCCTCGTCCCTCACGCAGCCTCCCGCCGGACTCCTGGACCTTCCCTCAAACCTCCCCCAGCCCCTGCTTCCTCTCTCTCCGCGGCCGGCCCCTCGCACTCAAACACAGGCGCACAGCCACAACCCCTTCCTCTGAGAGGGCCGCATCCTTCTCCCTCTGGTCTGCACAGAGAGAGAGTTGACACAATGGACCCGTTTCGGATTCAACTATGCCCCTTTATACTGAGACCGGTTGGATCGGGCTTGAATCGGATCCTGGTCTGATGTCGTTGTGCACAACTGAAGTGGTGAAAACATGGATAGGAACTACTTGTGTCTTTCTAAGGACACATCAGCTGCTATATATGAAAACGCTCACAACTCACGCACACACAGAAAACATTCTCTCAGGCAAAGTTCAGAATGCACAGACACAAACATCTCCACGCCACCAAACTGAAAGGATGAATCTAAACAGACTCTTCGATGCCTTTTCCCCCCCTATCAGCAGAGACAGCTCCAAGCACCCCTTCGACCACAGAGCTGTTCCCTTTGACGACTGAGAAAAGCCACATACTTCGATGAATATCCAACAAGGTTCACCGGGATCCTTTCTGCTGCTTCACCGACAAGAGCATGAATGCCTCCCACCCCCGTGACTCCACACTAAGTTATTATTCTGATCACCAGTGATGCAGTTCCTCAAATAATCTTTTTTTTTAAGGAGTCAAACGGTACTTGGGCTTTCTTTATCCGAAGAAGGGCCGACACTGTCAGATTCAAGAAAGCACAGAGCACTACTCGTGAACTAATCGACTTCTTCCTACATGTACCTGATGATGTAATGTATGCATTGCCTTGTTACCCTGCGAGCTCAATAGCATCTGGTTCCAAATGAGTTAAGTTGCATTTCTTTCGAGGTGAGTGACCTAAATGTGATCAGGGTGGATTTAATGCTGGACTAAAGCAGCCCGCGGTGGATTTTACTGTTTAAGTCTGGACCTACTCTGAGCTTTGATTGTACCCAGTCGGACCCTCATGCCTGTGTCCTCATCCGACCCGTGATGCATTTCCCACAACAGTCGGGACAGAGGGAGATGGGAAAAATGGGTGAAGGGACTACAGATGTTGCTAACTGAACTCCTCACTCGCTTCTGTGGTGTTCTGAGATCTAAATCAGATGACTTGATGCTTCATCACTGCACTGAACCCGGACATGAATGTGAAATGCCTGCCTATACCTACACACGGGCTTAGTACATATGTATTTAATAGAATTATATTGCTGTATTATGATGCATTATACCAATAAATGGATGGTGTTTGCATTAGAGATTTTCTTTGATTCTGGAGTCAGAGAAATTGGTTTGGTCTTTGCAGTGAAGATATGTGTCATCATGCCACTGTGTCCTGTTCATTTACTGAGAGTTTAGTACAGTGGGATGTGGAAAAACAATGCTCTGATTTCAGATAAATAATATATTTTTTTAAAGTTATATATTTAGTATGTCAAGTGAATGTCATACTACTATATTGTGAAGCAAAAATGCATGAGCATGCTTTGAAAAAAAACTAAATACAGTCAAGGCAGGCTACAATGAAAGAAAAACATTGTAATCATATAAGCAATACTTTGTATTTAGAATGTGATCTATTGATATGTGTAACAAAGGGGAAAATAATGTTACATTCAGATGAATACAAGTCCATTTTAATGATAAAGATATTATATATATTTAGAGACTGAATTGGCAAACCAGTGCTTTATAACAACAGTTCAGCTTGGTGGCTGAAGTCTGTCCCTGAAATTGTCTCATGTGGAAATTAACGCATAGATATTTGTAATCTCCAACCACCACCTTCAACAGCTAAGTAATTCAAAGTACTTTGCATGAAATTAATACAAAATCTCAGTAAAAACAATCTAATAAGGACATGACGTTTAGTTTACTGTACAAAACTAAACTGTTTTTGGACCAGAAATACTGAAAAGATTCTCCATTTGTTTCACTACTGATGGGTAATCAATGCAAAATATGTGGGAATCATGGAACTATTTATTTATTTAGTGATTTTATAATATATGAATTGGTAGAGATACTTTCAAAAAGGTGAGATGTTTTATGCACGTCATTTGTCATGTAGGTCTTGACAGATTTTTAAGAGCCCACCAGCTGACAAAGTCAGAAATTCATCCAAGTTTACTCTCCCGTGGTAACCATTCAACAACGTCTGCCTCATTTGGGCGCTTCTAAAGAAGACAGCTGTTTGCGTCATAGCTGAAATCTGATGTGTAGTGAAAAGGAGATGGCACTGTACCCGGAGGAGTGCATCAGACACACAGCCAGGGAGCCTCACACACCGCGGTGTTTTTGGCCGGACCGTCTATGGTCCACTCCCCACCGGCTTCCGCCCAAAGCCGATACGAATGAATTGTGTTGAAAGTACCGGATAAATCCCATAAGCACGGCTCCCACTGTGTTCTTTGGGCACTCGGTGTGAGAAAAGGGTCTCTGCGGCAGGTTGATGAATGTGCCATTCATCAGGAGTCCTCACTGGCATGCAGGCCACAGAGGGTCCAGCTGTGGCCCAGCAAGGGAGAATAATACCTCCTCTAACCTTCATCAATCAATGAGTCAAACTC
Source organism: Menidia menidia (assembly GCA_907169785.1). NCBI lineage: Eukaryota > Metazoa > Chordata > Actinopteri > Atheriniformes > Atherinopsidae > Menidia > Menidia menidia. Next base: position 9,331,121 of record CAJRST010013335.1, read on the forward strand.
TCAAGTGTTTCTTCTTTACCAGTCCTACATGTTAATAACTAGGCCATAAATATAAATTCCCACTTGGTTTCCTAAATGAGAGGTAATCAAGTATAATCACCACTTTAATAAACAGTTTTTTTTGCAGCTGTCCATGACAACCACAAAAAAAAAGGAAATGCTGCACACTCTATTTGACCACTAGATGGCAGTATACACCATGTTGAACGTCCTGGGTAGCACACAACTGCACTTCTTTCCTGCTATTTAAGGTTTCACACTTGGGAATCGACAGTGATACAATTACCTTCATGGTCATGTCAAGTCAAGTCAATACACTGAAGGCCTTGAAATAGATTAGACACAAATTCCACACGAAAATACAATAATGAGTCTCATGGTTACTCAACAACAGGCTCTGTATAGATAGATTATCCAGCCAAACACTTTGTAATGCAACATTTAGCATTGTTTAAAAAGGATTTAAATCAATGTATCAGGCAGTTTGTCGTAAAATGTTAAGTGCTTCCATACGTTGCAGTTTTTTGCTGATAATGAGAAAAGAATATGTTTATTTAGATGATTAAAGAAAAAGAAGAGTTGAGGACTGTTCACACAGCATTTCATCTACATGCGTTAAATGTGATGCTGCTGTTTGTGGCTAAAGTCACTACGTATAAAATAAATATTGTATTCCCAGAGCAAAATGAAGTGATTCAAGGAAATCCAATCATGTCCCGACACACTTGCACGCTTATATTCCCCTTCATTTGCGACATTTCTGCCCAAATATAATTGAGCAAAGTCTGATCCCAGATCTAAACAGCTGCAGTCTCGACCTCCTCGTGCAGCGAATCCACTGGCGTGCACACTTGCTATGCAACCTTGCCATGTGGTGTTGATTTGGCAGATGACGGGACATAAACAGGCAGCCCTGAGTTATTGTGGGAACAGTTGTGGTAGTGAGTGAAGACAAGTTTCTACTGCAAAGTGCCCATGAAATCATTAGAGACCGTGTGAACCTGCAGCGCAAGCAAATGAAGACGCATGCTCCGTTTGGACTCTTAACCTGAATCTGAACCTCTAAGATGGAAACATCTGAACAATGTAATTGTCAGTTGCTTAATTGTGCATGGCTGCCATCAGCTATCCATCTATATTAGTCAGGAATTAAGACCTGGCACATTTTACAGTGCCAAAACACTCATTTCCGGGTTCTTTTTCGACAGTGCATCTGCAGAAAAAAGACCAAATACGTTCCGGATTTCACTCATCATGTACTCAAGCATGATCCCCCCCCCCCGCTCCACCACCACCACCGACCCAGCCAGAGCTGTTGTTCCTGGCCTTCAGCAGGGCACTTATCCAATTAAAAGTATTGGAGAAATAAATTAATCATAGGCTGACCGATGTGCTGCAACAATGTGGGAACAATTAGGCTGCTGGAGGCCTGATGCCAATGTGCACACATGCAGATGCTGTGTAATCACTCAAAGCAGCTTCCAAGATCTGTTTTGCAAGGTTTTGATTAAGGATTGTACAGTATGTGCTTGTGTGTTTATGGAGATATTAGCCAAAAGGCCATTGACGTTTCTAGAAATTCGTTGCACAAAATCTAAGGACCTAGTGCTTTTTTTCTGATGATGAAAAACACAAAAATTAACCACAGTCTTGGAGGGGGTGTGGTCCTTACAAATATTTGGATTTTTCTTGATTCAGGACAGATCATTTCATTTCCCGACTCACATCTTTATAAACAGCCCTCGCATATAAGTCTCTCGTGGTTCTGCTTCGGTTAAAAAATGAGAACGACAGTCCTGAACAATATTTCAGCCCATCCTGTTTTTCTGTCTGCTCACCAAGACAAACCTCCCAGGCTGCCGCTGCCAACATTAACATAAAAACACACCGATCTGGTCCCCATTCAACAGCACAGGAAAGCTAGAGAGAACTTTATTGTTACATGTCATCATTTCCAAGTCTGTCCAAATAATACAGAGACCACTGTTTTCCTCGGTGAGCTTTCAGCCAATTTTTCAGACTTCAAAATATTTTTGAAAATACATCAATGACTTTAGCAGAGCGGCTCGCCATCAGCAGATAGTTCTGAACATCCAGATTAAAATCATCATCATATATCACAACCTATTTTATAACAAATGAAATGCCAATGCTGTCAGAGTTTAACTAGCTTTTTTATGTAAAAAAAAATACAAATGGCCAATATGAAAATATGAATGAAAGCACAGTACATAAGGGGCACGGAAGATTACATTCAGGACTGGTGTAATTAAACTTTCCTGAAAAAATACACATGATTTTTGTTTGTTTGTTTGTTTTTTACATGTTGTAACACTCTTAATGTTAAGGATACTCTTCATTTAGCATAATTTCATAATAAGACACTTTTATTAGATATCAAATTATAACTTATATGAGAAATGTGGTTCAAATAGCAATATTCAATTATTAAAACAGCTAGTTCAAGACTCCAATCCATGCAGTCAGAGGTGATTTGAAAGAAATAATAAATCACGTAAACAAATAAAATGACTAAATTCAAGGTGAACCGAAGCAGAACCACAAACTTTTAAACACAAGGTCAAGGTTACCCTTCATAACATCTTTAAACACATACAAAGGTAAAATAATCATGTTTTCTTAGTCTTCGTCAAATTATTAAACGCCCAGAAGCTGTACACGTCACTATATACAAAGATTGACATCAAAGGGAACGAATCAGGTGTCGGTCCGTGTTTCGTACGAGCCAATCGGCGTCCTGGATTCAATATTTGCGGAAGTTGATAGCAGTGCACGTTTAGGCGTCAGTCTTAGAAGAACTGGCACATCCACGTCCAGAAAACCCCCCAGAATAAGTTGTAAATTATGCCTTTTGTTGTTTCGGACCGATTTATTTTGAGAAATGTCACAATTTGACTCTTTGATTCACGTGTTGACCGCGTGGCCCATTCATCGACAGCAGCCGGTAACTTTCGTTACCTCCTTCGTGCTTTCCCGTTCTTCTCGTTATATTTGACTGGCTGGTTCTGAAGCAACCGGGTTTAGGGTTAGGGTCAGGGGGTCAGAAATGGACCCAAACCCACCGAAGCGGCTCCGAACAGGGGCTGGAGGAGAGGAGCCGGAAGCGGAGAGGACCCCTACGGATGTGGTGGGTCACCGTGACGAGCGACAGAATAATAACAAGAGGAAGTGTTTAGCTTGTATCTCTGCTCACAGGGTTGTTTAAGCACACAGTATACAGCTGTAGTTTGGCAGCTACATTTACTGGCAGATCAGTTGTGAGCCTAAGACGACGCGTAGACGTGTTATTCCCACTTAATTCTACATTGAGACTCGGTCCTTTTCTTAATGTGTTTGATTTCTTGTATATTATACCCTCAATTCACAATAAATGGGATTACAATACGCTTCGAAAGCCTATTCTTATTTTTTCCATAGTCGTGTGAGATGATGATGTGTTAATTGATGTTATAGCATTGAACATTTTTTGCATCTTTTTTTCCAAAGTGTCACTTTGACTTGTTCTCATTTTTAAGTCAGCCACTTGTACACATTTCACTAATCCTCCAGGGTGCAACTGTATTTGCCTGATCGAAAGATGTTTAGAAATCTAGTGGAATATTCCTTGTTCGGCCTAAACTGGGCTTCACAAATGTCTGTAAATGTGTTAGTCCAACTAAAGTCAAACAAAGTTGAGCTTTTCATTTAAACTAAACCCCCCTGATGATGCTGTTGAAATCAAATCTCTCCTTCACATACATCCACACATGCTCTCGACCAACTATAAATGGATTCAGATGCTCTGTGAATGGATTCATTCACTTCTTTTTATGTTTATTTGATTGTGCAGAAATTCCTTCACCTGAACTCAAAAATCAACCTTTAACTGGGCATGTAGTCTGAGGACGTTCTGTTTCCTGTCCACTCAGAGCATCATCATGCCCGTGTACAACGCCGGGCGCTGGCTGGACGAGTGTCTGCGGGCCATATCAGAGCAGGACTTTGCTGGGTCCATGGAGCTGTTGGTGTTTGATGATGCCAGCACAGTACGTCTGCCGTCCGTACGGCGTCACAAATACAAACAGGAAGTTTATCTCAGAGAGCAACACCCAGCACATTTGATTCTCGCTTTCGTTCAGGATGACTCCAAGAAAGTGGTGGAGGGATGGACGGAGAGGATGGAGGCGAGGGGCATTGCAGTGGTGATTGGGGGTCACAGCTCTTCCCAACCCAGAGGAGGTCAGTGGACTGTTTCTATCGAGGGGCTTTTCCTCTCCGTAGACCCAAACTCACCTCAGAACCCGTGTTCAGTCGTGTTCTGTTCTACTTCAGCCTTTCTATGACCTAACCTTCAGAGGGCAGCGGTCAGAGCTGTTTGGGTTAGAGGGGGACAGACCGGCAGCTCGAAAAGCAGAAGAAGAAGCACATTTTCTCCACTGATGAAATGAAATTTCGTAAATTTGCAGCAGTTTGAGGAAATGCTATGTTTTGAATTGAGGCACAAATTGGCTTTTACGTGTTCTTAATAAAATCGTTCCACGCTAGTTTGAAGCCAAAGAGCAGAGATTCATTCTGCAGTGGTGCCGTAAATACAGAGGTGATGGAAAACCGACCAGAGACCAACGTAAAGTGAAACGAAAACCCCGGCACGAAGAATTGCCTGGAACTTTGGCTCTTCCTGCCCTCTTTTTGTGGTGCTTCCTGAAACTGAGAGTGCTGTCTGTGGCTCATGTTCACCCCCCCAGAACCCGACCAGTCCTGCCACGGCATCCCGTCACAAACATTAGAGATCGCTTCGGTTTCGTAGTCGTCCTCATTCAGCTGTGTGGAAAACAGCTGGGTTGTGCTCAAAAAATTTTTTGTGCTCCCACATTTTCCACCACCTATCAAAGCTGACCGGGAGCTCGACTTTGCACCCTTTTGTTGACATCATCCTGCTGCTCCTGAATCTGTGCAGTGTCAATAAAGACAATTATTTTGTCTCATCTGGCCAAATAGCTCTGGCCTGGATCTCCTGGCCTCCTAACTTTTTGCTAAATATTTATTATTCCTTCAGTTTTTTTTTCAGACAATTTATTTAAAAAGAAACCACAACCAGGTTCAAACATCTCTTTTGTCTTTCAGTGGGATACGCAAAGAATAAGGCGGTGTCCCAGAGTTGTGGGCAGTACTTGTGCTTCCAGGACGCGGTAAGTGTGTTTCCCTCCCCTGTTCCCCCTAAAACAGACGTTGGCATTTGCGTGTTGTGTAGCGGGGCTCCGATAGAGCCGAGCGGCCGTGTGACAGAACGGTCAGAGGAGGCGCGGCGAGCCGAGGGCTGCGGTGGATACACGCCGACGGTATCCAGACGGTTTTCGTCTGTCCTCATCGGACAGCTGGTGTGGTTCAGACTCTCTGGATGCACGTGAAGGCTCAAAGCCACAGAGGGGCTGATCGCCACCTCAAAGATTCATGTTTTTAGCAGCTTATCTCACAGTTTTAATGCTTATGTACCTCTTAAGCCCCCAAATGTTTCCTTTATATTCAACTGGCCGTTTGAATGAATTAATGGATACTTTATGAATCCCAAAGGAAATGTAAGATTAATTTTCTCTTCATTTAATAGCCGGCTATGTCCCTCAAAGTAGTTAACGTCCTCTGAATGATGAAAATACTAAAATGGTGATAACCTTGACTTTATTGTAAACTTTTTTCAATCAGTGCACATTAAGTGTCAACTGAGTTATGCATTGAATTTATTGATTTACTTATAAGAAAGTGGAGCCTCTGAATATTTCTTTGTCTTATCTTCAGGATGACATCATGATGCCCCAAAGGGTCCGTCTGCAGTACGACCAATCCGTCCGCCACCAAAACTCCGTAAGCTCTCTCTCTCTCCAGCAGTCGTTTGCTTCCTCACTTTCCTTCCCTTTCTTTTGCACACTGCCCTCATCCCCCCCCCCCCCCCTTTTTCCCCCCCCCCCCCTTCCCCCCCCCCCCCCTTTTTTGCGCCCCTCCTCTTCTCCTCACTTCTCCTTCTTTTCCTTCCCGTTCTCACTCTCTCGCAAACAACAAAAAAAAAAGGTTTTTGTGTTAGTTGTGTGACTGTGTGTGTGTATGTGTGTGTGTGTGTGTGTGTGTGTGTGTGTGTGTGTGCGCGTGCATTCAGCTGGCACGCAGCACGTATCCGGTGTTGATGCTTTCTTTGGCGTGCCGGGTCAGAGGTTGAAGGTTGTGTGTGTGAGGGGGAAATGAGAAAGACTGTGTGGAGACAGCAGGCTTGCCGCCCTGCATAAACAACACCCCCTTTTGATATTTTATGCTTCTGACAAAAAGAGGCGACCCCCCCCACACTTTTGTTATTCATTTCATGTTGAACAGTCTTACATTTTTTAAAAATTGTGTATTAAGAAGAGGAGTTATTTGACGTTTAAGAGGAAATTTGCCTTTTGATTTGGGTGCTAGACAGGCTGTTGTTGCTGTATTTTCTGGTTCATGATGCTACATACATTTTCAGGATTAGCCAGATGTGGACAGCTGGAAAGCCAGTCACAAACACACAATCTTTGTTCATGAAGATGTTTCTTCTGCCTTTCAGAAGTGGTTTGAGATTAAACTAATATCGACTGTCTTTATTAATTGCTCAAATATTACAGAGAAATTCACTCTTCATCTGATCAAGTGGAGGTTTTTTGAATGTTCAACTTCATCCCAGACATTTATTATAAAGGCTTCCAACTGAAATCTCTTTTTTCGGCCAGCTAAACACACAGAAGCAAAAACAAACGTGTTTCCTACGCTCAGAAGTGGTTTGACCTTAAACTAATATCGACTGTCTTTATTAATTAAAGTCAAATATTACAGAGAAATTCACTCTTCATCTGATCAAGTGGAGGTTTTTTGAATGTTCAACTTCATCCCAGACGTTTATTATAAAGGCTTCCAACTGAAATCTCTTTTTGCGGCCAGCTAAACGCACAGAAGACAAAAACAAACGTGTTTCCTACGCTCAGAATTTCCTCCGCCGTGTTTTCCCCACCAGTTGATTGGCTGCCGGCTCCGGAGGCTGCCGGAGGGATCCACCGAGCGCTACACCCGCTGGATCAACTCGCTGACTCGGGATCAGCTCGTCACACAGGTAAACGCCGGGGGCCCGGGTGTGTGTGTGTGTGAGAGGCCAGTGTGTGTGTGAGAGGCCAGTGTGTGTGTCACCGAAACAGGAAACATACCTGCTGTTCGCAGTTTCCACGGAAATGTGGGCAGAGGGTGGAGCAGCCAAGCTCCTGACCTCGCTGTGC
>CAJRST010013335.1:9338497-9349717 GCA_907169785.1 Menidia menidia
GGGGGGGGGGGGGGGGGGGGGGGGGGGGGGGGGGGGGGGGGGGGGGGCAGTGGAAAGGTTTATTTTGCAGGCACAGTAAGTGGCACGAGCTAACCGGAGGTTTTGACACACAGCACATAAATCCAAAGAGCACAAAGAGAAACGCAGCAGCAAAGTGGGTACTCTGTTAGTGTTTTTTTTTGCAGAAAAACGGAAAAAAATAACTGGAATAACTGTTAGTCGCTATGGAGGCAGGCTCAGTTTGTTCCTCCACTTCAAAGTGCGGGTCAGCGTGACCCAAGTCTGACGCCGTTCAGCAGGAAAAACTCTGAGGAGCAATAAAAGAGAAAAAGCAGGCCAAAGTCCGTTAGCTGGCTTTGGGGGGAAATCTGTTCAAAAGAATGGAGTGAGGTCCCCAGATCGCTAACTCTGGCAGAAACTAATGTTTTTGTTTTGTTTTGCTTTTTCCTCAGTGGCCCTTCAGCCCGCTTTAGCTGCCAGTGACACAAGACACCTGGATCTCTGACCAAGCCTTCCATTCTGTGTGTGATTTGCATTGTTGGATTCACAGTTTCCAGGTTCCCGGCAGCAGCTAGCGGCGTTTTGTAATGACTCATCTTCAAAATCCTAAATCAGCAGAAAAATCCACTTTCACCCTGACCCCGATTTTACTTCAAACATTAGCAGGAAACACACACATTCAGCCATGACTGATTTTAGTGAAATGCTTTCTACTCCCTGGACATTTAACCGGTTCCAGTCGACAAAATCAGCGAGGTTAACTGGGATGAAAAGCTTTCTTTGAGGCGCCTCTGCATTTTTTTTGTCGTTCCACTATGGCAGCCACATGCTGCGTGTCAAAGTCCAGTAATTATTGGGTCATGAATGGATTTGGCAATAAAGATGACCAGGTCTTATTAGGAGGAACTCCTCACAGGGTTAAACCAGAGGAAATCTTTACTCTACCCACAACTTTTGCCTCCCCCCCCTCCCGTAATTCGTAAAACGATAACAGCTCTGTGAACCGGGGCCCGGACCTCTGAAAGCACGTCTGCCGAGATGAGAGGACCAAAACACTCTGTCGCCATGGGTACAAGACAACCTGGACTCACTCTGAAACAGGGACACATTATCACCGTCTGCATAACTACTCAACAGCATTCCAGGATATTTGTGATATATTAGGTTTCACGGAGCATGAGAATGAGGTCATGCATTGATTCTGCAGACTTGAAAGCAGTTCCTTTTCCTTCCCCTCTCCTCACTTCATCTGCCTTTTGCTTTTCGCTTTTTGGACTGAGAAGCGGAAGCTAACGCGGTTAAACTTTGGAATTAGCTGCTTGTGTTCATCTGTGTGGCGTTAGATATGGTTGTCCCAAAACACCCCCCCCCCCCCCCGTGCCCCCCCCCCCCCCCCATCCCCCCCCCAATTAGCTGCTTTCCCAGAATCCCGTTCAGATTCTTATTATTCATGTTGTGGCCACAACTTCCATCTGCAGAAATGTTGCAATATTACAACAGAGGGGCAGAGACCCACGTAGGTGGACACGCTCTCACACACACACACACACACACACACACACACTCACTCACTCGATTAGATTCTATCCAGCTGCTCAACTTTCTGAATCCAGATGTTTTGTTCAATGTTCCTTTGCTCTCGTCAGTAGTACTCTTCATAAACTAAGAGGAGTCACACATGTGCGTGCGAACACGTGTGGGCGCAGTTTGGGAAACACGTCCGAGGGAAAGAAGCAGATGAAAAGCCGGTGGTTTCCTGATTCGCAGAACAAAAACATTTACTGTTAAAAAAAAAAAAAAACAGACGTGCAGAGGAATGGAGGGGCAAGAGGGGGGACTGGAGCTGGGAGAGGGGGCAGGGCACCGGTAGAGCTAATGAGTGGGGGGATAGCCTTGGTGAAAAGAAAAAGAAGTATGAAGGCCTTAAAGTGGCGCAAACATACGAAAGAGTTTGAGGTCAGGAGAAGGAGGAGGAGGAGAAAAAAAAAAACGAACCCAGTAAAAAATGAAAATAGGAATGAAAGTCGGCATCCTCTCACAGTCCTGTAGGGGACTGTGCCTTTAAGCAATTTGTCTCAAGGTATCAAATCTGTAGGTTTTTCTGTCTGTCAGCACATCTCTTTAGCCTAGCGCTGGTTTATTTAGAGAACTTTGTTCTCCTTTGTTGTTATCGGCTTGACTTTCTTTCTCATTTCGCTATATTTAAGATGAGCTTTCAGAGGTTTGGAGCAATGCGTTTGCTTATAACGTCACCCATTCAACAGAGACGGGTGCGTCTTTTGTGTTTCTTTGGTAGTAAAATACAACGTCACAGTTTGCTGTGACCCCAAGCAGGGACAGAAGATTTGCAGTCAGATGTTTACGATTAAAGATTGATAACTTGTACTCTCTGAACGAGAGTCTGAAGAGTAATAGCGTGAAGTATATACAGCTCGGACACTCTTTTTAAATACTCCTGTAACGCTGAGTGCATTACGGCCCACCAGATCCTGCACACGGTCATCATTCAGGAAAGTTCTGTTTTCTACCGGTTGACACTGACAGATGTTAATACTAGTGAACGCATGCGATGTAAAATCACGTTTTATCGAGACGTACTTCTTTTATTCTCCTGTGTATGTTGTTTTCCCCGTGACAAATGGATGGCGGATATTGGTCCAAGTGGTCTGTTTTATATTCCCGACTGGCTTTGGGTTTCAGGTGTACACCTCGCACGGGCCCACGGTCGTCATGCCGACATGGTTCTGCTCAAGGAAATTGTTCCTGACGGTCGGCCCGTTTGACGAGGGAGGCAAGGTGAGGGGTTCAGCCTCAAACCGTTCCCCGAACGACCCCTTTATGGTGTCAGCGCACCCAGAACCAGCCCGTTTGTGTTAGGTGTCATCCGAGCACCTCTGACAGCTTCACCGTCTGACCCCAGCAGGCCCGGGAAATCTGGAGGGAGGTGACTCACAACGGAGTAGTTTCCCCCTTAAAAGATGTAGTGTATTCAGTTTTTGTTCTAGATCTTTTTTTTAACTTTTGGACTAGTCAATTAATGACTTTGTTATTAGTCACTGGTGCTCTGTTTAAGCATGGCATCCAGATTTAGCTAGTTCTGATGGAGAAAACGGAGGTATCTGAAGTAACTACACTAATTTGTCTTTAAGACTGCTGGTTTTAGGGCTGCTGATCTGTTAAACTCAAAGAAAGCGTCACTTATTATCTCCGATTATCTCCGTCCACAGCAAAGAGTCTGACAGCTATTTTAATCGAACCCCCCCCAGGTAAATCTATGCCAACATTCAGTTTTAAGCCAAAGCTGATTTAAGTAACTTTTGATGCACTTGTCTTTAAGCCGCAGGTGTGTTTTTCATGCTGGGGGTGTGTAAATTAAGTGCAAAATGACTGATCTTAGGAATTAGCTTGAGTTTAATTGCTTCACTGTGTCATGTTAGAAATTTGACATGATTACAAGAGGCTAAACGTTTTAACCCGTAAATAAGCTGCGTCATTGTTTAAGCCACAGTAAAAAAAGTATGCAATATAGTCCGATAATTACGATATTAGTCAAAGTCTTTCACATTAGCATCTTTTGTTAGCTTAAGGGTTAGGGCCAAAATAGTATCTATTTAAAAATAGAATAAATCAAACAAACCAAACACTGGGAGTTAGTCATTGTTCATGTGACCTGTAGCTTGAGGAATATTTTATCCATTTCTGAGCTGATGTCCCATCACTATTTCCATAACAACAGATGTCATTTTCACATGGACAACTTCAGAATGAACGTCAGCAAATGTTTATTATATCTGGAGGACTCCAATTACTTAACAATAATAATTACTAGAAGCTATTTTCGACATTGGCACGTTTCCAAATACCAGCCGAGTAATTTCCATTGACTTTAGAGCTGTAAGTAGTTCTGATCCATTTATGGAATAACTCTCAATTTCTGTGCATCCTGATTTCATTCATCCCTATCCAAACATATCCATTAAGACTATTACATTTGAAGCTAAAATTACTCTGTTTTCAATATTTTGTCCCAAACAGCTGTGACAAAGACTGAATCTGAACTCTATTTCTTTCTGCTGTCCTTCTCTCCAGGGAGTCCCAGAGGATCTGCTCTTCTTCTACCAAAGTCTTCGTCGGGGAGCGGGTGTCCTCAGGGTCAACGAGTGCCTGCTGGTTTATCGTTACCACGAGAAGGCCGCCACTCATTCCGTAACCGAGTCAGTCCCACAAAACACGCTCGTTTCCACTCAGCTGCACTCACACGCACATTTCTGGACCCAGTGTTGATCCTCCACCTACACACAGCTGCCCCCTGGCATCCCAGAGTTTCCCAGGGCTCCCCATCCCAAATATGTCCGCAGACCCCCACACACACACACACACACACACACACACTGACACACGCACACACACTGGTGTTATCATAATCTTGAGATTTTTCAGACGATGCGTTTGGAATTCCAGTCACTTTCCCAGCATTTCGAGCAGGAATTTCAACCGTCCTCTCCCGGAATGCTCACTATCCCGGCCTCGCTGCGCGGAGGGAATCGGATCCCGGTGTGAACAGAAGTGTCAGACATGTTGTGTGTTGGGGGGGGGGGCTGGGAGTCCCGCTGTTGCCTGTGTATCATCATGCCCTGCCTGCAGGTGTGTGCATGTGTGTCTCTACACGCAAAAAATAACAAAGAAAAGAGGTTCTTTCTGTCTTCCTGCCCCCCCCCCTTTCCCCTGCACCTCCCCACCTTTCCACCTTTCATCTCCTCTGTCTTCCTTTCCTTTTCCCCTCCTTCCTTCCTCCCTTCCCGCAACTGCTCGTATATCTGCCCGCGTTGACGCACTCCTTCACCGGTGATCCTCCTCTGTGTCTTCATCTATCGGCTTTTTCTATTTTCGGAGCTCTATTTCGGTCGTGACTCCTTTACACTCCCCCCTACTTCTTGTCACGTCCTTCCGTCCGTTACCTCCCCGGCTTCCTCGGTTCGCTGACACGGACCCGTCTCCGTTTGGTGATCACCTCTCGCTCTGAAGGCCTCTGCTTCATAATGCGAGTGGAGGGCATGCGCTTGTGTACGACGGATATCTCAGCGCTGCCGTGTCTAAGAATAAAATACCACAACTGTCCCGCATGTCTTCCCTGTTCCAGCACGCCCAACTCAGATGACCGGGAACTCCTCAGCTCCTTCAGCTCTGCAGAAGATTGATGAAGACCCAACAATAGCCTGTTAGTGTCAAATCAATTAGCCTTGCCGTCTTCTCCTTTTAATCTCAAACATATTGTTTAGATTTGGGAATATCATCTAGTTTGTGTAACTGTTTCTGTGTGTGTGCACAGATGCTGAACTTAGACCTCTATTCAGTCGCTCTGCAAGCAGGAAACATTCTCGCCCAGATGAGTCATTATTATATTGTTGCGTGGGTCCTTTTGCCCCTCACGTTAAACACATGAAACCCACAGGGCTCCGCGGGATAGTTTGGAAAGCCTCGCTCTGTTTTTTTGCACAGAGAAGCACTGAGGCTAATTACAGATGGGGCTGCAGCATCATATACGATTATTCCTGAGGTGAGCCAGCCACTATAAAAGAGTCTGCAGCTGGAGAGCTTGGCCTTCCAGTCCAAAGCTCAGTGGGGTGACATACCGTGGAGAGAATTTTAAGTGATTTTTCATCAGCCTATTTTTTTTTTTTTCTTCTCCATGTGCTGTTGTACTCTTTTTCCTGCAGTCACCACCTGGAGCTGACTGAGGAAAAGCACCATTGTGGTTAGTCTTTTTCAGATAGTAACAAGTTATTTAACCTTAACTGATAAAGTGAGAAGGGGAGCAATGGTGCAGTTATTAAGCTATTAAGCTGTACTTCCGAATATTTTCTCAAACCGAATGGCTGCAGTGAAAGCAGATCCATTAATTCTGGAAAGACAGCGATGAACGATCACATCTGAGGGAGAAATTCAATCTGAAGAAAATCTTGAAACACCATCTGTGATTAAAAAAGTGGAAACATATCTACATTTAAGCTAGCCGGGGTGTTTAAGGGTGAAAATAGGCAGAACAACTGTGTAACTTTAAGCTTCCAGGATTAAAAAAACAGCTAGTTTACAAAGAGTGGAGCACTAAAAAGCGGTCATGTGGTCTGGTGAGTTCATGTTTACGCTGTTTGAGTGTTGGGGGGGAGCATCGGGGGCAGAACAGTTAGATGGAGTGCACCCCTGATGACTTTTGTCTGCCACGCAGGGCTGTGGGGGCAGTGTTATGATCTGGCGTTGCCCGGAGACCGAGGTCAGCTCACGAACCGAATATACCCAACAAGTTTTTCCACCAATGGATTTTGATTTCATCCCTATTGGCACAGGCCTGTGTCGAGACTCACCAGGCTCACGTTGTGAAACAGCGGTTCAGGGAGCATGACAAATCATTTCCACACATGGATCGGCCCCCACCGAGTCCAGATCTCAACCCCATTGTGAATCTTGTGGACGTTTAAAGGAAAACCTCGGGGCCTGAAACGATAACTCTGCGCGGTTGTGTCATCAAAGTGGGAGTTCCAAACAACCCGCCGAAAACTCCAGGAAATCAGCGCCTCCTGCCAAGAACCAGCAAAGCGCCAAACAACTGTGAAACGGCAACTTTCACACTCGTTTGTTTTGACGAGCAGTCAGCATGCATATCAGATCCCAGCGGCCGATCTGTTTTTCTTATCTTTACACCAAATCCCGGCCGGGGCGTGACGCTCTGCATTCAAACTCAAAACGTCTTTTTCGTCAAACTTTCTTCTCCTCCCCTGCTTCCAGGGAGACCATTTGGAAGCTGCGGGTGGACTTCCTGCAGGAGAGAGTTCTGAGCGAGTGGGAGAGCTTCACCATATGGAACGCTGGGAAACAGGGCCGGAAGCTGTACCGAAGCCTGAGCCAGACCAATCGACAGAAAGCAAGTCCATTTCAGATGCCAAACACTTGCTGAGTCATTCTACTGTATTTACTTATTTTTTCTGTATCTGGGGTCTCAATTTCTAATCCCTGGTGAAACGAGTTGTAAACTATGCTGTTCTGCCACGTTAGGTCAAAGCTTTCTGTGATGTGGATGAGAACAAGATCCAGAAAGCCTTCTACACATATGAGGAGTCCAAGGTGAGATCGCCTGCAGACAAAAAAAATAAGCCATAACAGATTCCATAACAGCTGCTATGTGAGTGGACTCAGTTCCACCAAAGCTGTGGACAGCAGTTGAAACAGGGATGTGCTTTGCTTTCTCTTTGTTGGTGTCTCTGCAGGACAGGCCAAAGCCCAGAGTCCCTATCCTGCACTACAAAGATGCCTCGGGCCCCTTCATCGTTTGTGTTAAACTGGTGAGAAGAAAAGAGTGTTTGTGTGTTTTCTGTGACCGCCCGTCCCTCAGGTCTGTGATCCGACCTAACGACATAATGAGCGAGGGCGTGTGCCCCGTACAGGACGCAGCACACACAAACACACACACACGGGAGGCCGCCAGGAAACGCTCCCAGACGGAGGCCCGACGTTTGATATCATACCACGCCGGAGCAAACAACACGTTCTGCCGCGAGCGCCGGCTCCACACGCGCCTCGGCTTTATCGGGGTTTCACGCTCCGCTTCTTTTCTAAAGCCGGTGTTCTGCTCCTTTATGAGCTGATTTTTTCAGTCGTACTTAAACGCGTTCGCAGTTTTCCGTGGAAGGGGAATTCCTTATTCTGCCGTCTCAACACGCAGCCAGACCCCGATTCGGATCTGAAACTGACCCCACCTAAGGGGTCTGCTAATTGCTCAATTATGGAAATTGTGAGCGGTAATCAGAGAGCAAGGCCTGGACTCAGTCGGGATGCAGATCAACCCAATCAAAAAGTATCCCAGAGGGTGTCTGTTAAATTTTAGTTTAGCAATGTGGTCAAATCTAACGTTTCCCGAACAAGACGCTCTGACGTCCATGTTTTTTGTGTTTTATATCCTATCGTTATGATCATTTGTAGGACATGACGGGAGGCGTTCTGGAGGAGAACCTCAAGTCTCTGCAGCTGAAGGAGGGAACGGATTACTGCCATTTCAACTGAGCGCTCGGGGCGCTGCACAGGAGCCCGGCAGGTCGAGCAGGCAGAGGAATGCAGAGCATTTCTTTACGTAAACAGACACAAACGGGGGCCGTTGACTGGTAAAGCCTGCAGAAGAGTGAAGCACCGTAACTCTGGAGGGGAGCGAGCGAAGTTAAGAAAATTTTGAAGTCATCAAAGTTTGACTCGGCAAGGCTGATCGCCCTGATTTTTCCACCTCCGTGCACACAGAGCTGCGGCTGTGACTATTGGCTCTCTCGGTGGAGCGTTAAGGACTTATTCCACATTTTAGACGTTATTCCTCTTTCACCTTCGTGTTGTGAATATGCCGTTGCGTTCAGGAAAAATGGACTCTTCAGTCTCCAGAGCATGATTATCTCAACCATTTCAGATAGTTTTACCAGCGATTGCAGGTTGGAGAACTTCAACTGAATCATAGAGGATGTGTTTTTTTAGATTAAATTTTGAATAATAAAAGCAATCCATTATTTAACAGGACGGGATAATCACAAGTTTTCAACATGAAGGCGACAAAATGTGACCGAGTTGTGTAGTTTTTACCAAACTGTATACATCAACATGTGTTGAGTCACATCATTTCCCATAACAGCGGGTTCAGCTCATAAAAGTGATGGGGGTGGGGGGGGTTTTAAGACCAGATTTCTAAACAGTCCTCCTCTGATGCAACCGTGTAAAATCAGATACACAAACCCATCTGCTGCGAATGAGCAAATACGGGTTCTGCCCAAAGTTTCTTTTCCTTTCACTGCGTTTCTTATGAAATCTAAAAGAACAATGACCTCTTTAAGCAGTTCCAGTTGTGACACATAAACACATTTAAAAAGTTTATTTTACCTCACAGAGAGAGGAGTTTTTCTGCCCAAAGGTAAACAGCCCTTTCCCTCCCAAAATCTCCCCCTGCGCTTCCTGCTCCCTCCACGCGGTCTGCATTACTGTAAATCTGCCCGCAGCAGTTTAGAGAGAGGCAGTTATCGGTGGCAAAAAAAAACACACAAGAAAAGACACAAAAACTTGTTATACTCACATCCTTAGTTGTGAGGATAGTGCCGGGCAGCCGTGGCACCAGGTCAAAGGTCAAGCTCCGCCAGGTTAGAAGTGAGGGCCCTTTGTCTCTGCCCCCCCACTGTGTGCGTCCGTCCGGGGACTTTGAATGTTCACTTCACCATATTTGATACCCACATCCCTTTTCCGTCTGACTCTTTGTGTTTTCCTCACTTCCTGGACTTTTCTGCTTTTGCACCCATTTGTAATCGTTTCCCTGTCAGCTAATCTGGTGTTTAGTTTCTCATTTGATAGATTCAGTGTCTGGTCCACAGACAACCCAACTTAAAGGTTCATTTGACTCCACTCAATTGAGCAACAACTCAACAAAGTGTACACAGTGTGGCAACTATATGGTGCTTTTGGTGAATGGCGGCCATTTATTCAGCTAGCAACTCTCCAAAGCGAGCGTCTGAAGTAAAACTATGTTCCGTCTACACACATCCTGTCTCCTCTACCCACTCTGCCCTCATGATAAAGCACTTGTTGGATGATCAGAGTGAGCTCTAATGGAGATTCTATGCGAGAGGGTAAACAGAGCTTTGCTCAGTGTTTACACTCTCTATCTCTCAGACGTAAAAAAAAAGATAAGTCGCACAATGAGTGACCCTGACCACCCCCCCCCCCCCCCAAAGACGCACGCCAAGAAGAGAAGGAGATAAGAGTCGTGTGTTTGAGTGAGGAGAGGTCACAGAGGTCTGACGCTGAGGGGCTTTTTCACTCACCTGGAGCAGCCCCACATTCCTTCGTTTCAGTTTGTCTGTAGATGCAAAATGAGATTGTGTGTGTACGTGTATGTGTGTGTTTATCTGGCTCGACGATTGATACAAAACCAGCACGTTGGTGATGAAATCAGTGAAGCCCCTAATTTTAATTTTAAGCATTTTAACAACAAGAAGGATTTTTCAGAGGAAAATACTTGTAAATAAACCAAAGCACACTGAAAGACAACAGCATACTTTAATCAGTGAAGGTGGAATTTTATTCTAGTCTGAACCTCTCACTGATACCACATCCAGGTCAGAGTTCTGAGCTATCCGCATCCCCATATTAGTAGTAAAGTAGGCAACTTTATCCGATTTCAGAAATAAATGCAAAGACTGCAAATGCAGATGATGTTGTATCTTTCTTTAGAAATGACTCAGGTTAAGAAAACCAAAATCTGTATGATAGAAAAGTACCCCCGACATAGAAGAATCCCTGGACTATTCACTCATTGGCTGCAGAAGCTAATGGGACCAGTGACAGCTTTCGTGTGCTCGCCATCTACTTTCTGTCTGCTGTGGCTTTAGCGTTTTGCTGTTTACAGGCCGCCATTTTGCAATGGTAGATTTTGTCTCTCGAGAAAGTTTTTCGAAGAGATTCAGGTTATCTGTGCGCCTTTTCCTTTTGACTTAGCTGTCGCTGAACCCCCCTGCAGACGGCTTTAGTTCAGACTGAAGCCTTTTAAGCTGCACTGATCTTTGCAGACTTCCACTGAACTTTCGCCTCAGCCTGACTGTGAAAGTGCTTGATAACATCATCAACTGTTGAAACAGGAAAGTCAAAATTTTCAATGATTACCAAATAACTTTCCTCTTTTTGTGCAGTGAGAAAATGTGTTCGTCGCCTGAGGTCATTTCAGCAAATCAAGCTCAAATAACAACTTGTTTGAGGAACCCATTTGAATTCATTAAAAGGACCCCTGTTTTTTTAAAGTGAAGGTTTCAGGAGTTTTTAGGTCTGTTTGGATCTGCTGCTCTTATAAAAGCTCATCTCTCTAAATGGAAATGAAAGAGGACTTATAGGACGAGGTTTCACTCTCACTGCCCTCCTGCTAACCCGGGAGCCATGAAAGCCTCCACTTCCCTGCTGAATGTTCTCTCCTCTCTTTCAACGGCTTCTGCTGTTGCCCTTGAGCAAGACGCTGTTGGCCCTTTATAGGTCCTGCGGAGTTGCTCAGCTGGCCGCCGTAGGTATCGAGATTTCTTCAAAAGCGAGAGGAAATAAAAGGTCACGGGGGCTGAAACCAGAGACGCAGGAATGTGCGTGTGCAGCTCGGTGAGGAAACGCTGTGAGGACAGACGGAGTGTTCCTCCTGTCAGGCTGCTTGAGAAGAGCCAGGTG
>CAJRST010013335.1:9358170-9371937 GCA_907169785.1 Menidia menidia
CCCCCCCCCCCCCCCCCCCCCCCCCCCCCCGGCAACAGCCCAGCTCGCCCTGGCATCCCCTCTAATTCTGGACACACTTATCCCTCCACATGGGGGGGGGGCCTTAATGTCAACCTTTTGGTGTGAGAGTGTGTGAGATGTGGAAACAGTTTGTCCCGCAGTATGCGAGAGGCACAGCTGAGCGGTCAGCTGGAGTCCAGGGAATGGCTGAGCTCAGGGAAAATACACATGCAGGCTCCCACCCGCATACTGACGCGCCAGTCAGTTGTTTAGGACGGTGGAATAATATTTTAGATGGTGTTTGGTTCCTGAATGGGCTGCGTATTGAAGTGAATGTGGTGAATATTTAGAAATGAAATACACAAATTCTATGAAAAGGTGTCTTACATGAGATGGAGTTTTTTTCACACTAACGCATTCAACTCTTTGCTAAACTTGTGTCAAAATAAGCTAAATTAGAAAAAAAAAAAAGGTATTTGATGCGTATTCAAAGATGGAAAGCTGTAATGAGTTCAATGAAAAGTCATCAATCTAAAGTTATTTCTCCCTGTGCTCACTGATATTTGTATGTTATGCTATTTTCTTTTATAATATTGCTAATTTATCCTGAGAATCATTCTGCTAAGGTTTTTTCCATGTATTACCTGTGTAGTGAACCGATATGTTCACCACTGAAATTTTTAAGGCAAACTTTCAAATTCAGATGCAGACGACTCATTCCCAGAATAAAACACCCACATTCAGATCTTATCTTTCTTTTTGATAAATAGACCTTTTCCTTTAGTGGAGGCTTCAGCAGTGAAGATTTAAGATGATTTTTTTTTCTGTAAATAAGATAAAAACAATAATCTGACTGAAACAGATCAGCAAGTTTTTGAGCAGTTTTTTGGTTTGAAGGTTGAAATAATCCTCAAGGAAGTCGAAAAATAAAAACATTAAACAATTATTGTAAGTGAATTGAGTGTTGGGTTGGAGCACCGTCTTGTGGTTGCAAAAAAAAGTGCTGCAGCAAATTCAAGAACAGTCCACATTCACACGCAACAACCATTACAGGACAAACTGCACATACAGAGGTTGAAATATGTCATTCAACCGATGCAACAGGAAGTCGTCATCCAAAATTAGCCGTCATACTGAAGTGAAAGCATTCTGCATGCAGCCAAATGATGGCAAACTTTGTGGGTGTCGTTCTTAAGCATTAGTTACACTTCCTCTCAACTTTATCTTTCGGTTGAGAGTGTTCAAAGATGACGAGCCTTCAGAAGCTGCTGTACACACTCTGCTGTAAGTTCTAACGAATTTAATGTATCTGTCTTAGCACAGAGGAGCGTTACACTTTAAAGAAATTGCAGGAAAGAAAAGTGCAATGTGTGATTTTCATTTCTCCTGTTTTCTTCCTTTCCAGCTGGTCTGAGTTGCGTGATCATTGCAGAGGGTGTGATTCATGTGTTCGGATACGTGGGCAAGTATGTAAAGGTGCCCTGCCCCTATGGTCAAGGCTATGAGAGTCATGAGAAGTACCTGTGCAAGAACGACTGTGGTGACGCGGATGTTCTTATTAAAACATCAGACAGCAATAAAACCAAATACTCCATCTTTGATGACAAGGAGACAAGAACTGTCACGACGACCATCTCTGATCTTCGTTCTGGGGATGCTGGGAAATACTGGTGTGGGGTGACCAAAAATGGATTAGACATCTACATTGAGGTGAAACTAACAACAGAGCAAGGTGACCTGATGGTGAATTTCTATCACTTGATGTCGTTTTTTTGTTGAGTGAGTCATAAGTAAGGGAAAAAATAATAGAAAGGTTTGTTTTTGCATGGAAAACAAGAGGTGGAAACAACAGAATTATGATAGGATTTCCATTTTCACCACTCTAATCCATCAGCCCTTTGATCTGTGATGTGGTTATGTATGAGATCATGAAAAATGTTGCGACAAAAAAATATAGGAAAAAAAACCTGACAACCATACAAACCCATTTATGTGTGTATTATAGTTTTTAGATTAGAACTATTCTTTGTTTCAGTAGAAATTAATTTGTCAAAAAGTGTATAGCCTGATATCTGAGAGCATTAGAAAATTCTTAAAGTGTGGACTCCACAGAAGGACAGATTCTATGCCGGACTTCAAAACGGACTCAAACCAGCATAACGGGCACAGAATTAAACCTCCTAGACTTCTGATGTGTCACAGACTATGTGAAGGGGAAATACAACATTAAACTCAACATAGAAATGAAGACCTTTGCCATGTCTTTAGCGACGTGTACGTGGTTTCAAACGCTTCTTCTGTGTTTTGTTTTTGACAGACAGCTGCTGCGACGACGTGAAGAAAACTCAGAGTCATGAGGGACATGCGGCGTCCCTCAGCTGCCCGTACAAGTCCCAGTATGGCAAAAGCCTGAAGTACCTGTGCAGAGGAAACCAGCCCTCCACGTGCCTGCAGCAGGCTGTGATCACCTCCTACAGCCCGCAAAATGGCCGATTCACACTCACCGATGACGCCACGTCAAGTTTCACTGTGAACATCAGCGGACTGACCGTTGGGGATTCGGGGCTGTACCTTTGTGGAGTCCACAGAGACACACAACCGGACGTCTTCTCTGCTGTTCACCTGGAGGTCAGAGGTGAGACAAGAACAAGGGACTATGTGTGGATGTTATCATGGTAGATTTGTTATTTCTCACAATATCTGACTGAGGTTGTGGTAATCAAAGTGTCCGTGTGTCAGAATGGTGCTGTGTGGAGTCGAAGAACGTGAGCAGCCCTGTGGGAGGTCGGGTAACTTTGGAGTGTCCTTACCCACCTGAACACCGGAGGAACAGGAAGTTCCTCTGCAAAGGAGACCAGCGCCGGGTCTGCAGCGACGTGACGGACGGAGGCCGGTTCAGGCTGCACAACGAGTCGTCCAGCTCCTTCTCAGTGACGGTCAGCGAGCTGGAAGCCGCCGACGCCGGAACCTACTGGTGCGGCTCAGACCCAGGGTGGAGTCTGGGAAACTACACCCGCATTCGTCTGTCAGTGGATGAGATCAACAGTGCCAAACCCGCTGGTATGTCACAAGCTGAACAGAAGAGTTCCCAAATTCAATAAACTGCACTAACCATTTTCTTCTTTAAAAGTTTATGAGCTGACCAACGTGACCATTTCATCTCATATTCCAAACAAACCCTTTGAAGGTACAGTGAGAGTGACACGTACAGTTTTGCAATGGACAGTCATTTTCAGGAAAATAGTCACAGGATGTTGGGTGTTGGAGATAATTCACACTTTTACAGTATAGATAAAAGTTTGAAAAGTACTTTTACCCTTAGAGAAACCACTAAATATTCATTCTACCTTCTTAAACTGATAACTAAACATTTGAGGCGAGCTTGTGGCACTAGTTTTGATGTTCATTTTCAGAGAAATGGTGGTGTCCTTTTTCAGGAAGTTAAACGTGTGGTTTCCTTTTCTTATTTTTATGTTGTGCTTTTCAGATACACACCTCTTTGTGGTCATTGGTTTTGTTGCCGGGCTGTTGCTGACGCTGTGTGTCCTGTTCACAGTTTACAAGCGCAAGTGTTGCCGAGTCAAAGGTTCATTTCAGGCATAAAACTCTTTTTGTGTGTATACCTGCAAACGCATGCGCACAAGCATTAAAACCGACGTGTTTGTTGTTCATGCTCTCTGTTTCTAGGAACTGAAGATGGTGCGGATATGAATGAACTCAAAGCAGTGGACACACGGTCAATAACGGGCACAGAAGATGTAAGAACACTGTTGTGGTGATGGAGAGGGATGTGCTGATAACATGAACACGGCCGGGCGTTTGGGACTCAGCTCTTTGTTGTGTCTTTTTTCCAGATTTATGAGAATAACGCTGACGCGGTAAAGCGCCTGGAGACAAACTTCTCCATCCAGCAGAGCGCCCGTCACCAGGCTGACAACGACTACGTGGACGAACCGGATTATGAAAACTTCTCAAATGAAGAGGAACTCTACTGCAATCAGTCCTACCGTCACACCAGTATGAAATGAAAACCAGGCACACACAGACTCTCAGGTTATGACGTCTGCACGTGACTGGACCTCTTGATCACTTTAATTATTAGAACTGACTTCTGTTATTGGTAGAATTATGTTATTAACATAGATATCGCTAACTTTAAACATTTGCTTTGTGGTTTCTGTAGTTTGCATTGGTTAGTCTGAATAGGAATCAGTCTGTGGCCATTCGTCAAACTGGTGGATGATACAGTGACTAAAATAAATATACTCAACGGAAATGTTCTTGTGAGATAATAATAATTAGAACAGCACAGTTCTGGGTGAGCACCAGGTTTCCATTTTAAAACAGGAAGTAGTAGATAAAAGATTAAAGGCTGCAGCTTTATATCAGCATTTTCAACTCATGTCAAAGATGTTTTTCTTGCCTTTTTTGTCCATTTACACTTCAGGCACTGCACACGCAAACAATACAAGGGTGGGTTCTCCTCCCAGCTTCCTTCCTACTTCGGGTATAAAGACCTTCTCAAAAACATGTTGATCCCATTACCAAGGTTGAAAAAGAAAGGATAAACGAAAAAATGAGTCTCACTTCATGTGTCAGATGTCCAGTCTAATATCAAATCTTATAAAATATGATTTTTAAAGAAAAAAAGTTTATCCCTGAATCAAACTGGACTAACTAACGGATCTCATTACAAGCGTTATGGCTACATTTTGCTGCAGTATATTGAAGAGCTTTTGTGTATAAAGACAGTATTTTTTGGCTTGACCACAGTCCTGTAGTCATACAGCAAGTGTTACTGGCATGGGAAATCATTCTTAACTTCTCAGTTTCACATCCCCGTGTCATTGTTGGGTTCAAGCTGTTGCTGTTGGAGGATAAAGGAGCCAAAATGGCATCACAGCATAATTATATGCTTACAAATCAAACCAGCTTTCCTGCGAACCAGCTTTCCTGCGTAAGTAAGTAAGAGAGCCAGCACCACAAGCAAAGAAAAGGACCTTCTCTTTAGGGCAGTGATGTGCCCATTTGAGAACAAAGGTGATTTAAAAAAGGAGTGACTCTAAAAAGAGGAGGGGGGTCTCGGGTATATCACAACTTGGAGCCTGTGAACAAACTCACTTTTCAGCCAGATAATGTATTGGTGAAGAGGAAGTTGAATTTATGAAAAAGAAATCTCTTAACAGTGTTTTTTTCCTTCTGTGTTAAAGAACCAGAATTACGTAATCAATTCTCCGTATTCCAAACATCGATGGAAAACATTACGACAAAGATAAAATGTGCACTAAAGGGGAACTGGCCGTCTCCACTTATTTTTAACATTTTTACATGCATGGGCAAAATATGTCTGACTTACCAATTCCTCTTTTGTACAGTCACAGATTTCTTTTAAAAAGCAGCCAACAAATCCTGAAAAAAGGGCACAGTCTCCTCCCCAGAGAGGTCTTTGATTTATTCATTGAATAAACTCATTCATGCCTGTCCACAATTTCATTCAATTGAAAGTTATTGTTATCCTTTGATTTATCATCCATGGACTCCGGCTTCCTCCCATCATCCAAAACGTGGATGTATGGGACACATCCACGTTTTGGATGAAAGTGTTCGGTGTACCCTGCCTCTCATTCAGCTGGGATGGGCTCCCCACTGGGAAGAATTGGTATAAATGATTGGTGAATTTTTCTGTAGAAGCTGCAGAGGGCGCCGCTCCTCAGTAAATTGAGACGGATCTGCAGAAAGGCAATCATTTACTCATCAAACTATGCACAGAAAATGTTTGGCTTCAGTTATTCAGTTTTCCTTTCATTTTCCCTCATTGACAGCCCCACAGAGTGAGGCTTGGTCAAAAGTACTATGCTAAAATGGTCACGTGCAAAAAATCTATCATCCCTTCATGCTGTAATAAGAACTAATGATTAATTTTAGTACGCTAGAAAAAGGAGACCCCCCCCCCCGCATCATATCAGCAGGGTGCACAATTAGTTCACTTAAATTTAACATGGACTTCATCTATACAACTTTTGTTATCATTTTTGTTGTCAATGACAATGACAAAATAAAATATAGCAATAAAATAAAAAGAGCTCCCAATATACCATCTTATTGCTTATGGTCATACAGCATATGACAAACCAAACCTCATCTGATTCAGAAAGCTGAACCGAGGGGGGGATATTGGATGTGACAGTGTCTTGATTTGTTGTGAGCTTTTACGCTTTTCTGTGAAAACCTGCAGAGGGCGGTACTGCTCAGTAAGTGGAGACAGCATTCATTTATCAAAATCTGCACAGAATATGTGTGATGGACGTTTTTCCCCGTAGTGCAGAGCAGTTTGGGTGGAGACAGCTGATCAGATTAATTAATCAAATGAACAAAGAAAACCTGATTTTGGACGACAATCTTGAATGAAATCAGTTTAACTCTGTTTATACTCTCCTGGCCTTGGTGGGCTGCCGCTGCTTGGCCGGGGAAGACCGTGGCAGCTGAGCCACGTATATGCGACAGCAAAAACTTTCATCAGTTTGGGAAATTCTGTGATGCTTAAACTTGGTCATACTGACTCACCTTGCCAGTTCAAGTAGCTTCGACCACCATCCAATACCAGTCAAATGAGGGGAAGTGTATAACCAAGATCTATCATATATTAAAGATCTTATGATTAGATAGTTTTTTGCTAAACAGAGCCCTTTACTCTCGGACTCAACTTATGGTACCCAGAGTTTGTTTAATGGGAGTCTGAGTCTTCAGTTTTTAGATCCTTTTCCGTGGAACCCGGTGCCAGTTTGGGTTCAGGAAGCAGGAAGAGTGTTTGTTTTCATAAAGCTTATAGTTGGGATGATGCAAGCAACCGAGAGACTTCCTATATTTGTTATGCTGTAGGCCTAAACTGTCGGATGCCGTGATACACCTCCTCTCACGGCATCGTCCTTCCTTATCCATGTACATGTGACACTATTGCTGTGCTTCATTTTCTCAACAGGTATCCTCTTTTCTGTCCTTTTAATTCCCAGCTCTTTTAAGCAGATATAGTAGTGAATCAAATCCAAGTTGATCTGCTTATCAACTGCATGGAGACATTCATCTAATCTTCTCAGTTTGAATAGGATCACTTTAGAATTGAATTAATTTGATTGAATCACAATCAAACAATAACTTGGATTCTCATAGTTTTGGAGGGGACTGAATTTCAAGGGCCCAGAAACCACTTTGTTGTGTTTCGTTGCTTCAGAACTTACCTGAAATGTAAGAATAAACTCTTCCAGGTGTTTGCTACAGTCTCCACCAGAATAAAAATATCCCATTTACTTATTTATTTTCTCTGAAATATCAGTCATAAGCAGGCTGCATTGTAACTGCAACCTCATAAATATAGAAGAACTGTAAACAACACCTGTGTATCAGTCAAAATGAGAGCAGAATGAGTAAGTGGAAGTAAGGGAGCATAAGGGAGTGTGTGAAAAGTCACCAGAAGATAAGCTGGCCACAGAGCTGGAATATTATACTATACTCCTTTATATCATTATATCCTATATCATACTCCTTATATTCAAATCAACCAACTCTGGTCCAGTCACATCAGAAAAAGCAATATAATTAAGCATTCGTGCTGCTTGTCTTTATTTTCGGGTTGGAGCACAACACAAACAAAAGGGAATATGACCAAAAAGCGTTTGCGTGACTGAGCGGCTGGCGCGGCAGCGGCCTCTGACCTGCCCGGATGCCCGCAGCGCAGCGGGGTTCAAACAGAGCCAATCATTCCCCCTCTGTCGTGTGACAGACAGAACGGTAGGGAGGGGGTGCTGCAGGCTTAGGTCATCTGGCTCCTCTCCACGGTCAGAGATGCCCTCCTGCTGACTCGGACACGCTTGCTGTTTTGTAATTACCACGTTGCTATGCCATCATCTTAAAAGCAAATATAGAGTAGGCAAAGGTGACATCATGCTTAGGTTTGTTTTGACTCTATATTGCATACTTGCTTGCTCTGAAGGTGTCTTTAGCATGAAGTTAACCCAAACATTAACTGTGGGATCAAATTTCCATGATCATGCTATGGGATATATTCTACTGATTATATTTGGGAGCTTTATAATTACTTTGACCATTATTAGTACAATCACTCAACTAAATCATTCTTTTTTTAGGGGGTTTTCGGTGGAAAAAAGTTGTATTCTCATTGATGTCTAAAGCAGGGACATCTGTGGTAGAGATCTGGATGAGAAGGAATAAATGAACAAATGTACCTATTTTAGAAGTTTAATTTATCAGCGCAAAAGCCACAAACTTGTCATCTAGTTTGTGGTATATTCTCTGACTTTGGCCCCTTAATTATGTCACCAAGGAGCTATTTGATGGTCTGAAGCCAAGTTCCAGACAAGCACGTCATTACACAGGCTCTCAAATTCAGAAAGAGATGTTTTTGTGAGAGGAAAAAAAACATGCTGTTGGGGATCCTGTTCTTCGTCAGTGGCCATTTCTCAGCTTCACAGGAGTCCTGCCCCTTAGTTTGGATTCAGACAACTGAGTCACATCAGACGTCCTCAGATCTTGATAAGGAGCTAATTAGCTGGCTCTTTTACTTGCATCCTGAGTGTTGGGAGAGGGAAACACCTCAGACATGCAGGGCAGGCGGAGGCCAGAGACTGGGATTAGGAAATGCTGGCTAAACCACTGTTGAAAATGTTGAAGTTCCCGGCTGACATCTTCCTGAGGCATGAGACAGCAAAACAAACAGTTGACTCCAAAGTCAGAGGTCTGCTAATCACTCATCTTTTTCATGGTGTGTTTAGCTCAGAAAACTGTTTATTTATTGCTTCTTTACAATCTTCAAAACACTGTTAGCATATAAATCCTTTCCTGAAAAGAAAAGAAAAGTCAATCTCATGGCCTATAGATACAGACAAAGGGATCTTTTTTTAAATAGCTGCCAGCAGTTTCGTGTCTTGGTGCTCTGATGTTTTCATAACGATCTGTTCTTCACTGCACATGTCTTTTCAACTTTGCCATTACTAGTTTCAGTGACCTAGAAGTGATGTTGTTCCCCTAATGTTTACCTGGGCGGTTTAAAAAACCGCCAGCATCTGCATCAGGACACGTTAAGCTTCAGAGAGACTGTCCAGCCACTTGTGCCTGAATTTTCACAAGAATGATCTGTGCGAGTTGTTTTTTTGCAAAGGTCAATCAGTTCCAGTCTCAGGGCTGACTTCGTGAGAAAGGTGGTTTCATGCTTTTGTTATTAAGTGTGAAAACACAAGTGTGGGGGAGGATTTAAAAGAATCGCATGTTTCCCTGGAACCAGGAAAAGTGAGGTCAGAAGGCAGGCTTACTGAAACTGCTTGTTTTTAGACTCAACTCTACTTTGCAGCTCATAAATAATCAAACCAAATGAACCACACAGCAACCAGTCTTTATGAGTGTGCACATGTGTTGGAACGGATCACTTTTTAAAACTGTTTGCGCTCATTTTCAGCCACGTTCTCACCAGAAATGGAAATCTCTGAAGGAAACAGAGACATAAAAAAATGTGGGAAGAAAGGAAACTACCACATATACATTTCTTTGAATCAGAAACCCTGTTGTGTACTCTGGGTTGTTGTGAGAGTTGCTGATCACGAGGGAGACACGGAGGCTGACTGAGGCCGTTTCAGTGGCGCAGTCTCACAGTTTCTGAAGGTTTAATCAGCATCAGACATCAGCTCATCGCGGCTCGGCAGAGGGCTGGGAAAGACTGATTAATATCCAATTGCTTACAGAAACTTAAAGGAAATTGTTACTCATTACATTAGCCGTTGGGTGACGAATGAGGACTGGGAACGAGTTCAACAGGAGCAAGAAGTGTGAACCCATGGATCTACTGATGTTTTTTTTAGGTAAAACTGAGAGGGAACGCATCCAGAATGTGTTCTTATCACCTTTTAATAGTTAGCTGGATCAGGAAAAGGGATCGGAATGCCTCTGAAGCCCTCCATCTGACTCTTGGTGTTTGCTGGACAAGGTGAAATTGTTTAATAAAAAAGCACCTGGATGGACACACTGCATTCTTTAGTTTGTGCACAGGTTGTTCCAGGGCAAGTCTATAGACCATAGCCAGGCTTCTTTGTTCTTTTTATTTCATCTTCTTTGAGGTATTCAGCACACCTACGCGCAGTTTAGTTTAGCTTCAGGCTGAAACGCAACTTGCCCGCTTTAGCTGAACACCTTTATTGTCACTGTCGAGAAATCGGGGTTTTAATAAAGCAAATCACTGGCCTGAAAATGCTTTTGTCAGCCTTAGGATGGACGGTAGTCTTCTTAGAAATCCTTTAGTACACAGCTGCGCTTCAGGGGGGTTTGGGCTTGTAAATTTCAGCCATCTAACACAGCTGTTTGTATTTATAAAGTTTAGTTCTGGTGAACTAACAGAATCAGAGCTCATTGGCTCTCATACTGCTACCCCAGCAGATACAATAAATATTTATTCAATACTCGAGTCAGGAAAGATACATGTGATATAATCAGAAGATTGCAGCACCATAGGAATAGATAAGTGGATTGGATGGACAGATCTGGAACTTAAAGTGGTGTGAAAATGTAATCATATAAACACCCTTTCAAAACAATATGAACAAAAGTTGGATGTTTTTTGAGTAGACAGTGAAAACTTCCAGGCATCAATGGGAATGTGGCCATATTGATTTACATTTCCCGCTAAAACACACAGTTTACGAGCTGAACTCGTCTCTCTGTACTTTTTGACGCGAGTTTTCAGCTGCGCAAACACACACTTGGGACTCCGGTCCCTGTTTGTTGCACCATTTCCAACCCTGTAGTTTTTGTATTTGCGTTTGTTTTTGTCTCCTGTGTTTGTGTGTATTTTGGGCACTCCCTGTGTTGTGCTGCCTGCTTTAAGAAGAACTTATCTCGCTGCGTGAAGTCTTGTCTGTCTTGTTATGTGCGTGCTTATCAACCCCGTCTGTTACAGACCGGTTCTCGTGCTGACAATATCTTTTTTAACTGTCCGTTGCACAGTTTGTGAAGATCACGTTATCAGTATAGTCTGATCTAGAATGAATCAACTGTTTGTTTCAGGTCTGTTGAATAGTACAAACTTATGTAGATGAATGACTTCAGAGTACATACATGTTTTAAAATTTGAAATTCAGATCATACAATCATACAGTGGATAACATTTCCTATAATATTTCCTATTTCCTGCCCTTTTTCAGATTAAGTGATCAACCAATAGCTGAAGCATATAAAGCAAGTTGATTTCCTCCTACTTTAATATCTAAATTAATATCAATAATAATGTCAATGATGATAATAAAAAGGAGGAGAGGAAAAATATAGAAACGGTGCGTTTTGTGTTTGAGCTAAAAAATTAGCCACACGTAAAAAAGACATTTAAATACCTGATATAACCTAACCATAACTGTACTAAAGTGTACCAAAAAAAAGTTAAATGCTTCAAGAAAAGTGAAAACAAAACAAAAAAAAACTAATATATAATCCACAAAGCCTAATATTTGCCGACAATACATAAACCCCTTGTGATGCCATCATGTGTCTTTAACACACGATTGCATCATTAAATCTAAACTATGACAGAAATCTACATAAACTTCCTCTAAGTGGGGTTAAGGAGCTCCAGGGTTTAGATATAAGAATTTAGATTAGATGTAAGAACAGTTAATTGTGCTGAAATGAGCTCAGTGTGAGGACTATTCTGTTCAGGGGGGTTTGTTCTTCTCTCTGCTGGCATCAAATGAAAGTTATATAATCCTGCAGCAGGTTATATTTAACAACAACAGACGTCTCAGATGTGCCTCCAAAGGATCATTTTTTAAAATCTCATTAAACAGAGTCCACGGTCTAATGCAAATCACTTTTGTTGGCATTAGGCAAGTTGTGGGTGGAGGTGTGGAATCTTTGATACGAAGAGGCTCTAAATCCCCTGAACCAAAGTGCTTTTAGCAGATTTGCTCCGTAGGTCCTGGCATGCGAAATGCCATGTTCCCAAACGTGAATCCCTGTTTTCGGCCCTTTCCTGAGAGTCAGCGGGTCCAGCACTGACCAACAGCTGTCTTCTGCAGCGGCAGCCTACCCTGCCCAGTCGCACCACTGTTTATGTCTGGGCTGCAGCCCTTCAGGAGTGGCACGAGGCAGCAAAAAAAAACATGTTTTTCCCTCCGGGGTCTGAAAACTGGGCAGGCAGCGTCCTCGCAGTCACTCTGTAGGTTATTATCAAAGTCAACCTGAGGATGTTATTACTGAGACTGGGCTGGAATAGACTTTCTAGAGCATGAAATATGCACCTGAAACAGAAATAATCCTGTTTGTGTCTAAACATAAATTGGTGAAATCACTGTGTTGACTGTTCATTTAGAATTCACCCACTAAAAGAAATATCAAAGTCTTGTATTTGTTCATTTATAATTAGATCGCCTTAAACAACCTTGCTTTTGGAGATTTGCACAGTAAGATACTGTCAAAATTAATAGAAAAGATAGATGCTCATGTTGAATCATTTACCCAAAAAGTTTCTATTTGTCAAATGCTTTATGAATTTTGGACTGTAATGATGGTGGAGCCATTTATCAACAATGACCATGAATATAAAGTTATTCTTTAAATATTCCATAGCCTACAGAGCGGGGATTTAACATGGGCTCGTGCACTGAATGAACTAGTTAAAATGTCTGACATTAACACTTGATATTAATTCTATGCCTCCTTGTGAATAAAATAACGCATTATAAGATTTGTAGATCTTTGCACTTATATTAAAGAATCCATACCTGCTGTGTGGAGAGTGGCCTTGCCCTCGGCTCATAACTTAAGGTTAAATATTTTTGAACACCTTCTATCAGACGCTCTGTTGTTGTGATTATCTCTGAAGAAAAGCTTTGCACACAGGTCTCTTTCATTTTCATTCCAACACAACATTATCATCCTCTTTTACAAAGAAGTAATCTGACTCAAAAGCAAATGGCTTCCAGCGGATCAATAAACTTTTATGATATTTGTTCTGAAATGTTTAAATGGTTGTTAAACTTGAAATAAAATATTACAACACTTTCCTTTTAATCAGGATTGGAGAAAGGTCAGTCCAACATAACGGAACAATATTCCATTGTTTTTCTGTTTTCTTGCAAGTTGCCAACCAACGTGAGGGAACAGGGAAACATTTGTGGTTGTCTGGAAATGATGTGTGAGTGCTCTTGGTGATATTGAGGGGGGGCCTTCCATTACCCAGATGAGGTGCCAGACCCTTTGTTCAAAAAGGGTCAGACGCAAAGCTCAGCAGGCGGGCTTCTGCCTCCTGATCTGAATGTGACATCAACTTTTTTTAATCTAGTTCACAGTAAGAGAGCCAAATCAAAAAGACAGGCCTGTTTTTCACTCATTTTAATCAGGTTTTTCATTTACTTTCCCTCCTATCTGCAAGTTATGTTGCCAAGAGTTGTTCCCAGCAACAAAAAAAAATAAATCAACTGCCAAAGTCCATTAAAGAGGAACATGTGGAGGAATCCAGCTGCTGCAGGGCTGCACATCTGCATTGCAAAGAGATGGGAAAGGGGCAAACCGTTGAAGGCTGAGGGCGTACGAGTCCAGGCCGACTCCTTACCCTGACATCTCCCCCCCCCCCCCCCCCCCCCCCCCCCCTCCTCCTCCTCCCTTTATTCTTCATCTCTTGCCCGCTTCCATGTCACCACTGGGCTTTCTGATGGATGCTGACAGTAGCGGCTGTCCTCCGTCCCCTAAATCGTCGCCCCCACCCATCCCCACCCC
>CAJRST010013335.1:9376555-9483432 GCA_907169785.1 Menidia menidia
AGGTTGCGCTCATCAAATTGAAGTATATTGACAATAATCAGAGCGGCATGTTTTGGTTTCAGACGGTAAATGTTCCATCCCCCCTTTGGCGTGAACAGCTGTGCATAGCGTAAAATGAGAAGATGGCAAACAAACTTTCTTTTTTCATTAATTAGGTCATGACGGATCACTGCAAATGACTGGTCCACTTAGCACCATTGCCTCACAGCAGAAGGGGTTCTGGCTCGAATCCCAGCTGTGGGCCTCTCCCTGTGGGGTTTGCATGGGCTCTCTCTGAGCACTTTCATCCAGTAACATGCATGTTCGATTCATTGACAGCTCTATAATAATAAAATAATAAAATAAAAGTATGAGTGACTGTGCGTGATAGTCTGTTTCATTAGTCTCTGTGGTCCTGTGATGCTCTGTTGACATGTCAATCTTTTACCCGCCTCTTGCCCCCCCCCCCCCCCCCCACCCCTACTGAGTAAGAGTAAGAGGTAAGGACGATGGATGGATGCATCCAACGTGACCATCTTTCTCTCAACCCTCAGGAATTTATTTAAAATGCTTCTTAAAATGTACGTTTTTGTTTCTGTTTCTTCTCATTTTGGGCCCACCGAGGCCACACTTTCTAATCTTTTCCATCTCTCTGCAATGACCTGTGAGATCATTTCGGTTTCCTGCCCTGAGGGATAGACTCAAGACACACACTAAAAACCGCGCGGCAACGTTCACACAGACAGACAAACATTCGTCCTTGGCCCTCCCCTTCCCCCAACTCCTCCTAAGCGAGGGAGCACTTGGGGGAGGAAAAAGAAAAAACGAAAGAATTGAAAACACATTCCGCTTCCCGTAAAGCCTGGAGAAGGAGCCCGTGAGTCACCGCGGCAACTTGAAGCGGGCCTTTCAAGTTTCAGACACACGTTGCGTTCGAGCGTCCACCGGCCGTCTCGGTCGAGTGATTGACGTCCCTCTCTCCGTCTCTTTTGCTTCTGTTTGTTCAGCCTAAACAGCTCACTCAGCAGCTGTGGCTCACAGCCGGCCCTTCACTCCACCGTCGCTCTTCTGGTCAGTTCAGCCGCGGGTCGTGTGGGACCTCCACATTCTGGGAAAACGCAGTTAATGAGCTAACAGTCAGCGGTCCGGCACATTTTGACTTGGTTAGAAGGTAGCACTCTCCACTACAAAGTTTCAGTTCAGTTCAGTTTATTCGAACAACAAAACAATATAAGATGTGTAAATACAACACAACACAATGAATACATAACACAATGAATACATAAACCATAATAAATTGTTCGAAAAGGAATGGGACGAAGTATAAACGTTTAAGTTTCCCATCCCTAATGATTCAAGTGACCTAAGTTGCTCATTTAATTAGCTCTCCACTACAAAGTTACACTTTTACCAACACAATGTACACCCCCATTAAGAAAGCCACACATTTTAATGTCTGAAACCGACCACTGTCTTTTTCAATCCCCCACAACGATGCCTGGAAAACCTTTTACTGGAGAATAGACGTGCGACTCGCAGTCATTGTGAGAATTTAACCTCCATTGTTTCTTTTCATCTTCCCGTCCCCCTCCTACGGTCCAGACAGCAGCCCCCCTCAACACCCAAAAAAAAAAAACACAAACCCCTAAAATGATGCTGGTTTTTCCATGCGGCTCTCAGGCAGCATCCTGAGTCACACGCAGCTCGTCCCGCTCCAGTCGCACACATGCTGACAGCTTAATTGACTCCTCTGAAGACGAGTCCATGGTATCTGGGCTCCGTCGACCCCCCCGCTGGTGGGACTGACTCACGCTGACGTTCAGGTGGGCCAGCTCCACGGCCGAATCTGTGTTCTCACTCAGCGGGGCGCCTGATTTAGACCGGCTGTATCACAGCTCCCCATTGTCTGTCTGTCTTTTTAATTTCATATTTAGGCTCTTGTCTTGTTTTACCTCGAGGTGTCAGCATCTTGAAGTAGAGACAGAAGAAATTCAGTTTCTCTCTGAATGATTCATCAAACAAAAGGGTTTTCCCCCCTTCTTTTCTATGTTTTATATATTTTTTCACGCATGTGGGCTGCGTTACAAGTTGACACCAAAATGAGATGTGCCCCACCCCCTCCAGAAAACCCTGTTTCTCAATAACTTAAAAGGCCTCAAGTTCAGTCCATGCTTCTTTTGACACACTTGTTCACATCACAGTGTAACACATTTTAATAATGCCTGTCTTTAGCTTAATTTAACACCATTAAAATCTCTTTTATTTTATCAGACCGATCACAGAGAATGGTGGGTGGCTAAACAAGAGGCAAAAGAGGGGCTTAAACAATATGAAAAATGTAGTTTCTGGCATGTATGAATTTTCTTGCTCTCAATAAAAACAGAATTACTAACCTGTAAATGAGAATATCGTGGACTCTTTCATAGACCTTTTGAGGCTTTGGGCTTTTTTCATGTGGAATCAGCTCATAGTAAATAGTTGGTTTTGGTACTTTCATGTGATAACTCATCATTACAGAAACTTTATATCCTACTGACAGAAAGACATAAGCTTGTGATTGCTGACCATGAGATAAACTATAATCAGGAGGTTAAAAGAAGATATGCTCGGACAGATTCAGTGTTGCGGGCAGTCACAGTTTTGAGTCATCAGAGAGGAGAGCGTTCAGGTCTGGGCTGTTCCACGGGACAAATAAGCACACACACACACACACACACACACATACACACGCCAAAGTACAAATGCTAATAAGCACACATGTGCACACAGACATGTACAAACTGCCCTCCCCTCTGCCTGCAACACACACTCACTCAAAAAACTCTTCCTGCCTGCCCTGGCCGTGCACCCGAAGGGACAGCGCTGACTCAGAGCAAGTCATGCACGCAGCGAACACACAGAACAACCCGGCCAAAATGCCCAACCGCGACAAACTTTATTAGCTGTAGTCCTCTGAGCTTCTGCCGAGGAGATGAGACGACGTCGGTTTAGCGAGGCTGTGTTCAGGTTGAAGGTAAACTGCGCTCGAGGCTTTCTGACCTCCCTACACGCAGAAAGATGGAGCGTCTGACGTGTTATATGACATATGATCTGTCATCACATGTGGCCAGATATCTGCCTCTCCTATCAGCAAAAATGTTTCTGCATGTGGTGAGAAATGAGTAAATCAGACATTCTCAAATAAAAAATAATTAAAGTTACCTTGTGAATGCTCAGGTTAACCTTCCTTTTTAATGATGAAGATGATCCTTGACTCTCGTTTGTTGGTGGATTAGGGATTAATAACTAAAGACAACTTTTGATGTTCATACAAAATTAATCCATACAGGCTGATACGTGCCAAAAGTGTTACTTAAATTTTCCCCATGGTGTGTAAGATGGCGGCAGAACAGCCTTTTACTCAAAATGGAGATAAAAAAAGGGTGATTTAAGTTTAGCGAAAGAGCATTGTTGTGTAAATGTAGGTTGCAGATGGCTTGAAGGGACAGAGGAGAAGGAATTTTGGCTGAGCTTTCCATCCACCCCCCCATCCTCGTGTAGAACCATTAATCAGAGGCAACATGAAGTCATCACTCCCTCATGGGATTTCACTGCCCGTAAAAATAAACCTTACATGGCTCGTAAGCTCAATTGCTAATACTGATATCAGAAACTAACAAGTCTTGGCAGCTGAAAGACCATTTCTTGTTTTTTTGGAAGAAATCATTTTTCTAAAAAATGACTTTGATGATATAAACCAGAATTAGGGTTACGGCTGAGGTTTGTTTCTGCTACAGGTTTTTATGGGATTTGGAGACAATGAGGAACAAAGATTGGAAACAGCAGGAGTCAATCAGCTGGTTGAGAGCTTAATATTTTCCATGAACAAGGGTGAAATCAAGCCTCCATAAATGCCTGCATACGACACAAAGGAGAGGGATCAGGATTAAGAAAGGAAATGGATCCTGTGACTGATACAACAGGACATAACAGGAGAATGGAGAAAGAGCCAGTGGATACAGGAGACAGAGAGAGGAGAAATAAAGTTGGAAAGATGAAAAAAGGAAAAGTTCAGAGGACAGATGGATGGATGTTGTAACACAGAATGGGGAGGTGAAGGAGGGCGGTTTGCTGGCATGGCGCTCCGAGCAAATGTATGCGTCACTGAAGCTATTCCAAGATGTACAAATTATCTCCCTCTCATACTCACCCAGGATAGGCTTTGACTGTTGCCTTGACAACGGTATAGTATTTTGGGGGATCAGAGGTGGCAGTTATATGGATGTGTGTGTGCAAGGCAGCTGTCAGAGACCTGTTTGTTGAAAGGCTTGAGGCCAAAATAGTCAAAAGAAAAAAGAAGTCTCTATTTTAGTGAATTTGACATTTTTTAAACCACTTCACAGCTACTCCATAAAGTCTGAAATCAGTCATAAAAAGTGAAACTTCCTCTAACAATCGTAGATGCAACAAAAGGAAGGGATGTGTGTTTGCGTGTGCCATTGTGAGCAGACACAGGGCGTGTTTCAAAGACGGCAAAGCATGTGTAAATGCGGTTTGCAGCTCATTGATCACATCGTGTTGCCAAAGTCTTACATCTCTTCTCAGTTCTTAGTAATTGTTTTTATTCCAGTTCATTAATGTTATTGATGCGCAATGATATCCAAATAGAATGGATTCAGCATTGTCAGATGCATCTTTTTGATTGCCTAAAGAGAGGCAACAGGCAACACTTTTATTCTGACCAAATCTTAAAAGGAAGAAGAAACCAAAAAGGATGCTGTTATACAACTAAATTCCCTGTGCTGCAGCCCTCCTTGGAGGACGTTTCTGTGAAATGTACAAGGCTGTTTAATAGATTTTTAAATTAAGTGTCAGTACTCACATTGAATCAGACACTTCCGATGTGTAAAGTGTACAGACACACAAATACACAATAACCCCCACCTACACTTCACTACAGGAAATCAAGCATTTCCTGCTGCACAGGATGTGAGGTTAGTAACTTGCTGTGTTTCAGAGTATTATGAATGAGACCCACTCTCACTGTGTACCACAGTCTCACTCGCAGCACTTTTGATGTACTATAATCAGCAGTAATCATATTTATATGAGATGCTTCACTCCTACACACTTGCTGAATGGAGTTCTGGGTTTTTTTTTCTGAAGAAAAAAAAAAAACGTTCAGGAAGCCACAGAAATGTGCTTTCACAAAAAGATGATTGGACATTTGAATCAAGATGATCCGGCTTACAAGTTGAGGTTATTACAAGCAAAGTACTGTATATTCAGATATAAACGGCACTATTTTGTGTATATTGGAGGAAATATAAGCTAATATGGTCTATTCCCCCCCTTTCACAATTAAAGAGTCTGAGGCTAGCATTTTTATTATAATCAGAAAAATGTGTGCATTTTATTACCCTGACCCTGACCCATCAGATTTGTAAATGTATTTGCAGATATGAACAGGATGTATCCATCCATGTGCTATCTAAGTTTAATCCAGTTCAGAGTTACTACCACTAGATGATGATCCATCCTGGATGGGCTCCCACTCCATCTCAGGCTCATACAGACAAAAATTAAACAAATAACCCCACAGACTCATGCTCAGGTCAAGGTTTATTAACCAGTTAACCTAACAGGTACTTTTTTTTCGATGGTAGGAGGAAGTCTGAGTACCTGGAAACAACCTGCAAATGTCCGGGAAGAAAAAATGTAAACTGCCCTCAGAAATCCCCCCAGCAGGGATTTGAATCATGTTGCCGTCGGCTTTGTGAAATTCTTCCGCATGCAGCCATGCATAAAGTTGACTTGCAGGCCAAACTTAATTTCCAAACATGGTTTCATTAATTATTTTTACTTAAATCAAAACAACAGAGTGGAGCAGGAAAAAAAAGCAAACGTGCGTACTGGTGTGAGCACAAATTGTGCACACACTCATTGTCACTTGGGTTTTACTGAAATTTCCCTCTACAGGGAAACATGTTTATACAACATTTCCTCAACGTATTTTCCCAGGCACTTGGATATTGAAAATTTTATAACAATGCAGTGAAAAATGATGACAACAAAATCCATCAGCCAAAAGGTTTTTAGCCTAAAGGTTTCTTTTTACAGATGTCTATAGAATAACATATTTGTAATGTGTGCATGATGTATGTTGTCTACCGATCAGGTTAGGTTGACCAGTCAAGCAGATCAGGCACTTGTAGCTCTGGCTTCAGATAAACAAAAGAACAATTCAATCTCAATTCTTTCACATAGAAATACTAATAAATTAAATTTAACATTCATTTGTCGAGTCACACATGAATAGATGGTATGACATTGCAATTATGCAAAACAACCGCTCAAGCTAAGGCAATTTGTATGAAGAAACCAGGCTTATGTCATGTTTATCAATGTACTTGTGCAAACGACATACATTTTAAGCAACTTAATGCAATCCGTGCAAAATTGGAAATTATATAATGTGACTGATTAAACTGAAAATGTTTTAAGGACCAGCAGATATATAAATAACTGCCAGAAATATGATTATTAAAATCATATCTAACTGATGTAAATACGTACAAATAAAAAATGGGTTAATACATGTTTTGAGCATGCAAATAGAAACGCACGGGGACAGAGGACATTTATGAAATCATGCAAAAGCGGAGGGATAGAAAATGCCAATTTAGCATATTAGAACATGAATTCACCAAGGTGAGAGAGTAACAGTGTTAACTGTATTAAAGGAGGTCCACCAGCAGCTCAGGCTGATCACAACATAACAAAGGGAAGGTTCAAAGTCAATTGAGGAGATGCTGACAATGAGTCTCATTAAAAAGGAAGATTCCAACCAAATCCTTAAAGCAGAGGGGCTAAGAAACCAGCCACACAGGTGAGGGTTCGCAAGCCTGCATCTCATCACGATCGCACGTGCACTGAGGCGTTTCTGCTTTAATCACATCAGTCAAATGTTGCCCTTGGGCAGAATCTTAAATACGCCGCTTGTGCCAAGAGTGCCTACACCAGAAAGCGAAAACACCCAAAGGGCACACACCATGCTCAGCAAAGCACACATAATGTATGCATGCACGCAAGGAGAAAGGAAGAGGTAAACAGGCAAACAGGAAGGAAGGACACAAGAAGCCTGTTTTCCACAGAAAGACGAAGCAGAGATCTGTGCCTGATGGTTACTATCATACCCATCTGATTGAGTGATAACAGCCTCCGCTCGGTTTCCGGGCATCAAGCTCCACGTAATACTCGACAGCTGGGAGGTAAAAAAAGAAAAAAAAGAAAAAAAAGAAAAAGAAAGAAAGAAAGAAAGAAAAAAGCAAAAGTTTAACTGTTTAACCGTTTCACTGCCAGACAGAATTGACTCGCTTGTGGTTGTCTGACTAAAAACGTTCTGTCTCGGTCTCTCTATATTAGTAGTTTCACTCCAGTGAGTTTTGATGAAAGTGTCTAGACCTCTCCAGTCACACCCGTCTATACAACTACCTGACAGATTTCTGAGCACATTGTGGCACCGTTTAAAAGCATGACTTGTCCTCATTGATGACTGGGTGTGTAGATGTAGAACCACGACCAACTCATCTCATCTTCGGTAATACCAAAAATTAGGTGTTCGCTACTTCTGTATTTTAGGGCTTTTGCAGAGGAAACTTTTTTTTTCTCTTTTCTTATGACTGTGAATGAGTGTGCATTTCCCCTCTGCTGTGTTTGTCTTCCCCCTTCACTCTTATGGGATTCCACAGGGGGGTGAATATGAGAGCTGAAACTCACTAAAACTGTGTGATCTAAAACAGATTAATTGGACTTAAACTTGAATATAAACATGAAAAAAGGTCCTCATTGATAATATCTTACGCTTTGTATTGGAACATGTTTAGGGAAATAGGATCAATATTAAAATATCCTTTATAACATTTGACATTTGGTAATGATGACCAAAGAGCCCAATTTCAGGATTATTCTAGATAGAAAACCCCAACGTATAAATGCCGTGATGCACACCATCAGAAACTCCAAAGACAACCGCAAACAAGCAAAGCAAATACACCCTAAAGCGTGCTTCCAGTAAATTTGTATTAACTTCATCATATCTGATTCTGAGGAATCTTTTAAACTTTGGCAAAAAAAAAAGAACATGTTGCGTTAAGATGACAATTTTAAATTCTGAAATGTGAAAAGCTGTGTACCCAGTGATCTTACTCACTGCTGGCAGTTACACAGCCGCATCTTAACGTTACACCAAAAACCACCAGTCATTCCAGACCAAGCGGTGCTGCCAGCTGTCCCTTTGTGAGCTTTGTTTGATGAAAGCATTTGATCACTGCCAGTGGGTTCTTCATTTTTCTGTTAAAATATATTCATTTTGGATTCAAATAAGCCATTTGCATCAACCTGCCCCATCATCTAAAAGTTGCATTTGTGCACACCTTCTTTGATCATAAAGTATATGATACTTTGTGATAATAGTCTGTTTAAAATGTCCTGAATATCCTCCACATGTTGGCACAGGTTTTGCACAAATTTGCTGCCATTA
Source organism: Menidia menidia (assembly GCA_907169785.1). Classification (NCBI taxonomy): domain Eukaryota; kingdom Metazoa; phylum Chordata; class Actinopteri; order Atheriniformes; family Atherinopsidae; genus Menidia; species Menidia menidia. The sequence goes on from CAJRST010013335.1 coordinate 9,385,056, forward strand.
TAGATGCAAAATTATAATAATGTCAAGTAATAATACAACGCTCTACAGGTGCAAGCACACGAAGCTCACAAATCATGGAGTAATGTATGCTCGTTACATGGATTGCAGTCAATTACGATATCGCAATAGAGAAGATTATGTAATCTGAGGAGAATTCTTTGCTCATATTTCATGAAAGGTATGAGAAAGGTTAAAAAGTTAATGCTGGCTACTGCTTGTTAGCATGGCACACGCTCTCAAGTGCTGGCCAGCAATAGCCAATTGTTTTACATCAGTATGGGCGGATTTAATATACAGTTTCTGTAAACTGCTCTATGCCCAACTCTTTCCCCTACTCATTCAATATATATATATATACATATACTCTCCGAAAAGTAGGCCCCTAACTTTGCGGATCAAAACAGTAAAGTCCTGCTGTTGTACCTTTGTAGATTTTACATTTACTACTTGGGAACATAAGCATACCTTTAAGGCCCACTAAAAGTACAAATATGTGCCTTATGGTCCAAAACTTTTCACATGTGGGTTAGCGGATTAAAAAATGCTGACTGACAGGATGGGTTCGTGGGTCACTAACACATATGTGACCCCAAACAGACGGATACAAACCAGAGACTTTCCAATTGTTTAAACTGAACACGCCTACTGGATTATAGTTAAAACATTAACAACCAACAAGAAAAAGAAAATCAGTTTGCCTTTTAATGTTGAAACTTATTGGGTTAAAATTAGTTTTTGTTTTGTTTTGTTTTACAACAAAAGCTAAATATTCTACATGAATGGTTTAATACTGGTGTCTGAATTAAACCTTGGAGGTTAGAGTAAGATTGACCAAATTCCCATGCACATGGTCATCCACAATTTCACCCAGTATGAGGAGATTTCTCCTGGCAAAAACCTTGTATGCCTATAATAAAACCAGGGGACCTGACTTAATCCTTCTCTCCATTACTTTTTAAAGTCTATTTAATTCCAAATCTCCTTTTCCATTTAACATGGGTTTAGGCATTAAAACCAGTTGGTCACATTTTGGAATAAATCATGGCTTACCCTTTAACAACACAGTCGTACATGTTATTTTTATGTTCCTCCAGCTTGGTGGACCATGAATCCTGGCATAAAAGACACAAACCCTGTGTTTTGATGAAGGCAACTTTCAACATAAATGCGTTGCTCTGGAAGTCCTCATCCACACGTATGTACGTTTTACTGGATCAAGAGGTTCTTTAGTTTATCAGTCCTATCGATCTACTCAATACTGGAACTATTTATCTATGAGCGCTGAAAAAGAGAAGTTCAGCTTCTTTTGCGTTTGACGAGAAATGCGTACTGTGAAAGTTCATGAAGAATTTGTAGTAATAGCTATGATGTGATCTTGGAAAACCACAGAGCCTAAGACCAACTCACTTCCCACTCCCATGACATTTCATTTCATTCAGACAAGCTATAAAACTCTTAGCAGAAGGAGCCAAACAGCCAAATAAAAAATGGTTCTGTAAGATCATTCAAATAATCTTTTCCAGCTTCTGACCGGAAAATTTAAAACGTGTTGCATCTATGTGCTATGCGTACACGTACAGTCAACACTAACGTGTCTAAATTGTGGTGTGTAGTTGCCATGGGACACGGTGATCAACATTTAGTGCTAAAATGGGTTGTTAATGTGTGTAGTCTTATGATTAGCATATCTTCCCCTCATCTGTCTGTGGCGGACCAACACTACCACCCATACTGTTACCTTTGAACATGCATTTCACTGAAAAGGTCAGTAGGCTGTCGACTGACTGTGACTAAGTCATCAGGAAATTCACACGTCTTCTACTGACACACGTCAGCAGGGAAGCTTGTAAACAGCAGATACAGTAAATGATGGAATCAGATCACAACCCCACTGAAAAGAATTCCTTTGCATTTTTATAGGCTGGCATATAATTATCACACAGCCCACTGATGGCTTTCAGAGGAGGCAGATATATAAAAAGCCCTCACCTCTGAACACTTTTGCACTCTCTCGCTTGACTTTCTTAGTATGAGAACAGCTTTCCTTTGACAGGAAAGTTCCTGTCGGCGTGATCGTGTGTGTCTATGTGAAAACCCAGGCCGGTGAACCACTTCTGGTAAATAAAATAGAAGTGGGCTACGCTTGCTGGTGCGTCTCTGCATGGCTACAAAACAATAAATAATGAGGCTGGGTTAAAAAAAAATTCTGATCAAATCAAGGACTGAAGTGAGCAAAGAAGATGTGAAGTTAGCATGTATCTAGGTGGTGAAATTTCTCATGAGAAGAAATTGGATGGATGTTCTTCTTGAAAGGGCATCACATTCTTGACATTTTGTTTGTATTGCACTTTCAAAGCAGGATGATTTTTTTTATCTAATCTGGAGCAGCGGGGGCATCACATACAGTCATGCGAAGCAATTATCAGAGTGTACATCACTGAGACGAGCACCGTGTTAATGAACCCGCTGCTTTAAATGAATGAATTAGTGGGCGGAAAAAACAACTTTTAAGAACCCCTGTGCTTAATATTGAAACATGGAAAGATTTCACTGTAAACCGGCTTCTGTTTACATTCAGAAAACTCAAACTTTGATGTTGACAGAGGTAGCTGTTTCATGGTATCCACCTCTTTTCATCTCGGCCTTGTTTCCAGGAAGCATTGGAGTCTAGAAGTGCTGAGTCTGAATGCTGATCATCAACATCAGAAAGCGCTTTGTTCACCCACACAGTTTCAACCAGACTCACACCTCTAATCTAGCCCCGTTACAACACCATTAGAAACACTATTCTTTCCTTGTATCTCTTTGGCTTCTCTTAGTTGACATTTCTCATAATCCGGGATATGTCTGAGTTGTTGGTGGAGAAACAGTAAGCACAAAAACAAAATGCAAACAAGGGATTTTATATGTGTACACACGTGAGCAATTCAAATGACTCTTAGGATATTTGCATGTTGGGGACATCAAACATGCAAACCCACTGTTTGATTACATTTAATGATTAAAATGTTGTGGTTAAAATTTGGGAGGGAGCATTGTTTGATTACTAGATCTACCAGAAATGCTTCCTACCTTAGATGACTCCGTGCAGAAGAGATAAATGTCTTCCAGCGAAAACCTCCTACTGAGAGTAGATTACTTGGAATGGTGAACTGAATCACGGCATCACGACTGTCCATAATACGGTCATAAAACCTTAAAATGCAATATTAGGTTTGTTGTTAGCATTATATGTGATGTGTAGGGTAGTCTCCTGATAAATAAAACTATATCCATGAAGAATAATTATTGGAAAGAAAGGTGTTCCTGGATATCTTGGTTTTAAAGTATGAATAAAGAAACTGTTTATTTTCATTTGACTTTCTGTTTTCTGTATCAGTAACATTATCGAAGATGATCGCTGGCCTCTCTGCACTGAAAGATAAACAGAGCTACCGTTTCTCATTTAAATTATCTGCTGGGAAATTGTAGTGGGGCCTCAACCTCAAACCAATACCACAGCTTCTCATTTGACATCTCAGGAGTAAACAAGCTAAGTCATTTACCAGCTACTGTGATTAATGTTACAATTTACCCTCGTGCGAATGAACTCCCTTTCTCACAAGTCGGTTTTATGCTCTTTCACTCTCTCTGTGTACACCAAGATAGAAAGCCAAATGGAAAAGAGAGCACAGAACGTAACATCGTCATATCGTATTATTCAGGTTCTTCATTGAACCTGAATAATACAAGAAAAGACTGAATCTTTATAATAGGGCAGAAGTCCACAGATTTAAAACAACATGGTGAACTTACAGTCATTTGCTCACTTTCTGTAAGTCCACCTTCTCCATGGAGGGTAAAGGACTTTCCTGACGCAAACACACAATCAAACCTCCAACTGTAAAAGAAAGGCCATTGCAACAATGCATGTATTGAGTTTAAAGTTCAAAGCTGCCCTTTCCTCTGCCAAGGGAAAGGCCTTTGCAACCTAATACAGCTGCTCTGCAGTGGATTATATGTGAACAATCTTTCATTAGGAAGCTCAGCCAAATTTTTCACGTCTCATGATTTATATTTAGCATTGAGATAAGAAATGGGTGTAAATTAGGTCATACAGCTTCTGTTAAGGATGTTAAGCTCCACATGGTTTAGAAAATTAAAATACTTCGCTAAGTTGTAGTTTAAAATGTGCTTTCACAGGTGGGGATGAGTAATTCAAGATTTTAAATGCAAGATCAAAAAGCGCAGTCATTCACTGATGGCTGCTGCAGCTCGGTGTCTTTTTGGAAAGGCTGCTGGCAAGATCCCGTCTGTCCCCAAAATATCTATGGACACACGACGCTGAGCCCCAAAACGTGTTCCTTGCTTATGAGTCACTTTGGACGAAAGCCTCTGCTAAATTATCGTTCAACAGTTTTTCTCTGCACATTGTGTAGATTGAACAAAATGGAAAATGGAAAACAATGGAGTTATTTTTTTTTTTACAGCTATCATAACTTGATAAATGTAAAGGCACAATGCTGAGGTCAATTTCATATCTGAGCGTAGATGGAATGTTCCTCCACCAAACCAAAAATGTAAATGAAAGTGAGGCCTTGCTGTTTGTCTTTTTGTTTGAGTGTCAGCAACAGTGTACATAAACCATGGATCAGAAATGATAGAACTTAATGGGAACGTTGTGACCAACCATTCACTATAAGGCAATAAATTATATGACCTGAACTGTTGAAGAAGAAAATATGACAATAACTGAAGACCCATGTGCTCAGGGATCAGAGGGGGGGATGTGGGGAAGATCCGAACGTGTTCTTCGATGCCTCTCGTGTGTGAATCCTGACCCTAACATTCTCAAGCCTCCCTTTGCCACATTTACACCCAAGCTGGCCCATTACAACAACACAGGGGAAACGAAAATGTGGCGATGCGGTGTACCAACATCCTCCACAACCTGGCCTCCAGCCACTTCACATTCACTTCTCCAATTTCCACACGAAGAGGAACTCTTAGCCGGAGTCACTGTGAGGAATTGAACGTCCCACTCCTGCAAATAAGGGTGTAACTCGTGTTGTGCGTTTAGTAAATGAAATGGAACACAAACGCAGACAGGTCAACAAATTGCCACACTTTGATCAAATGTGAATGTCAGAAGGATGAAGGCTGAAGACCACCTACCTGACCAGCTTTTTATGTCATTCTTTCCTCGCTGATTCATGGTAACTGTTTAATACGTCATACAATCATGAAGGTGCGTTTGCAAGGCAATGCGTTTTCTCAGTTTTTCCAAATATATTTCAACATGCATCATAGATATGAGTAAGGCCTTTGTTCGAGCTGGCTTCTAATGGGCCATAGGAGCTGAAGGTTTTCTCCTTAATAATGACTAATTAAGATGAATACAGATGAGTCCAATGTTTGTTTGAATTTTTTTTAATAGCTCAGTCAAACACATTTGAGGAAGAATGTGTCTGTAATAATATTGCTCTTCTTGAAATAGGAGGGGAAAAAGGGCTTCTGTGAGCCATTCCGGGAATGCACTATTCTCAACATTTGATCTTCACAAAACAGAAAAAGTCTGTGTCAAGAGAGCTTAATGGGGTAGGGAAAAAGGATTCAAAACCAGGAATCATCATGCAAGTTGCTTGTTCTACGAGGGACAGCATTAGAGACGTTTGACGGCTAGATGGAAAAATAGATTCAATGAAATAGCAGGAAAGAAATAGTGACATCATAAAAAACAATGATCTGCTGAAGAGTTTGGTACCATCAGGTCACCATTCACAGTATCAAACAATTAACAGTGTCTAACAAGTCCAAACTTTTGTGCTTATTTGCAGAATACAGCACACTCAGTCCAATTTGCTTTTTGTTCTGAGACACACAGATCTTTTAATCAGTTAAACTAGGACATTTATGAAACCGTAACAATCACACTGTTTGTTACTGGTAAATGTATTTTGAAATTCATTTCAGATATTACATATACTTTTATATAACATATGTCTACTCATCTGGGGTTATGGTGTTATATAATTAACTTTAAAGGCATTGTGCTCCCTTCTGCTGACACACAGTACTATGGGTTCCTTATACTTCCATTCCGAGTGGCCAAAATGTTTTGTAATCTATTAAAGTAATCTTGATCAATAGTTCTCCAGGCCTTTAGAAGCCAGTGTGCAAAGAGAAAGCATTTCTTTGGAAATTTTTAGCTCCGGGCAGATTAATGCGCTTTTCTTTTTCTTTTTCTTTTTTTTGTTATTAGCATTGAGCTCTAACCTATGAGGCATTCAAACAGGAAAACTGAAAAAGATCATGATGCCAGAGAACATTTTTTCATTGACAAATTGATTCCTGAAAAGCTGTCAGTTGAAAACTTTTATATCTCAGCATTTTCAACGTGGGTTTTAACAGTGCTCTTTTCAAAAATTGAGGAAACTGAAGAAGTGGGAGTCAAAAGAAGAAGTGGCTGTGCTAAAAAAAAAACTATCTAAGAAGATGGGCAGCATCTGAAACCGATGTCCTCGTGAAAGGAAAAAATCAAGCTGATGCAAGACTTGAGACACGCATCTGGACTTTGGCTGGTCCACCTACTCTTGGCCCGAGCCTCGTCCGAAATGCTCCGCGTGGAAGGGTGGAGGTCAAGAAGCTATTGGAAGGATGGGGAAAGGGGGGAAGTCTGAGCTGTGCCAAATGACACACAAAGTGGACTGAAAATCAGTGGCAACAGGTCTGATGGAGGGATGAATCAGTTTAGGATCATCTGAGCGAAAATTTAATAAAAGGGAAAAAACATCCAGACTTGGGACGAGCTTTCAGAACTATCCCTGGAGACTACTTCAACTTAAAAAAGCTGTTTCGGAGCATAAAGGGGCTCAGACCATGTATAATCTCACTTCCCAGCTTGTTAAAACTATACAGACTCTAATTTGCTTCATAAAGTGAATTTCCCGACATGCTTGGACATGTTTTGCTAAATCGATGCACCTACTTCCCTTTTTCCGGGCAGTACATAAATAAACGAGGGGTGGCTCAGGGCTCGTGTACAGCGCTGTAGATCTCTTCTCTAGGCCGCAAATGCTTTGTTCTAGTGGTCTGCTTCTCATCAGGATGTCCCAAAATCTGAGGCAAAGCGCTTTTTTTAAGGCGACATCAGGATAGCTTCTGTTTTCTATCTGTCACTCATGTAAATACTGGAGCAAATGGCTGGAGGCTCGCCCTAATTGAAATTCTAACGACCAGGCCAACCAATGGCCAACTGCAGAAGATACATTTTTTTCCCCCTCCATAAAATTTTCTAGGCTTTACTGAACTCTGTCTTGCTGATGCTTGCTAATTGGGTTCACATTTTCATTAGTTTCGGGCGAAAAAAAAGGCAACAATGAGCCGGTTCAATTAATAAACCAAATGAGCGTGTTAAATTAGATTAGATGAAGCTGCCCCACATCCAGCTGTTGTCTTTTTGTTTTTTTTACAGACTGACAAAGTGACGGGGAGTTAAAGCATCTGCGCGGACGGAGGCGAAGCGGGACGGACAGCTCCATATGCGCCCCGTCAGCCCGGGGCCGCACATTGGTCCGACTGTCTTTTGCTGCCACGCTCGTTTGGCCTCAGCAGCCGTCATGTCTTGTGCTAAAGGTCTCTCGTCGCTACGAGGCTCCTCGGCGCTATCTGCGAGCTACAGACGGAGAAAAAAAAAAGGACTGATTAAACACGCCTTCATTAAAGCGATTACGTGCACGAGGCAGTTTAATTTCCCACGGGCGGGCCACTAACGACGAAAAAGAGGAGGAAAAGAGGGCCGGCGGAGCATGCAGGGGGCTCGGTTCAGCGGGGAGGCGAAGCAATGGTGGTTTGTTAGCGTTCATTTAAAGACCCAGTCCTCCAGGACGGAGAGAGTCCTTTTGACTTAATAAGCCGTGGTTGTGTGAAATGGTGCGCGGCGCTCCTCGGGGGGACAGCCATCTTTTTTATTTTTTGCCCTGACGAGCGGCACTACCTGACTCACCACACCCACAGGCCGCTTCCAGGTCACCAAGCTTCCAGAGAGGAAGACCTTGCCGAAGACACAGGAACGGCGTTACTTCTGGTTCATTTGACGCAGTCGGCAAGTGTTTCGCCGTTACCACGAAGCCCAAATGAACATCAGAGTCTCGAAGGCATTCTTTGGTTTTGTCCTTTTCTGACAAGTTTTGTTTTGATGGCCGAGGAACATAGCTGTCCCCCTTTTAATTCTGAATCTAATCTAATGTCACGTTAACTCATACTAACTTCCAAAAATCTCTACATGAGTTTTGCAGTTCACTTCCAACTGTGATCAAACCTTCTCTGTGGTCTGCTTCTGGCTACTTAAGAGTGGAGTGTGAGATACATTTGATTATCTAGTAAAAAATAAAAACAAGCCTTTATAGACTTTCCTATAAATGATCCACACACACCACACAAACGAATTTAATGATTCCCTTCTATGTGCTGCCTCACAGCTCAGCTACCCTCCATCCCTCCTCCGGGGTCAGCCAGTAGCCATCATGTCCAGTGACAAACGTGAGGAAAAGGCCTTTCTAGGCCGTACCCACACGCCCCCTCCGCTGCTTTCAAGCTTTTCCGTTTCTGCTGCAGCTTCTGTTCCTCGTCGCCTTATCTGTCGACGTGAATCACCCGCCGCTTCAAAGAAAGTGGCAGAAGCGCTGGTATCAGGTGCGCGCGCCGTGCTTCTCTGAATTTAGCTGAACACAGTCGCGCACGTGTTAGCAGGAAACCGTTTAAAAGCCTCAGTTCCAATTAAGGCTCCCAAGCAAGCCGGTGTGTGTGTGTATATCAAACCGCAGAGAGTTTTTCTGTTCCCGACCTCAGAATATTCACAACTGCACCGTCAGACCAGCAAGTGTTAACCAAAGATCGAAAAAACATCTCATAACTTCACACAGAATCGACTCCTGTGACCTTTGAGAAGTGGATGAGGTCACTTTGAAACTGGAACTGACCACCGACTGATACTTCAACCCGTTTCCCTGAAACTGCCACTGTTTTTTTCTTCTTCTTCTTTTTTTCCCTCCCCCCCCTACCTGATGTTTGTGCTCACGGCATTTACACCGGACCGGCCCACCAGACCACAGTTTCACAGGGAGGTTTTTGGTTTAAACTGACCACTGTGAGACCGTTTGAACTCCCACGGTCAGAGGAGGGATGCAGAGACTGATGGTGCATCAGATATTCTAAAAGGAAAAAAGCTAAAAGCTTATAATGAACAGCTAATTTCATCCGATTTTGTTTTTTTCGCTGCATGACAGTGTCAAATAAACGCACAACACTGTACAACACAACCCAGTGATAGACTTTGTGACAGATGCTCTGATGACCATATACTGATGTCATCAGGATTGTCTCACCATTGCTGTAACACCCAACTTATTTGGAGAAAAAGACCGATTCTACTGTGGGCTGTGTCGTGAGAATTGTGGGATCCAGCTTTTCAGGTGTTTCATCAACACAAATGTGAGTAAAAGTCATAATATCCCAGCTTCTGCTGTTTTGACTTTCACCTCTCTTCTTTTTTCTTTTAGGCCTGACTCATGTGAGTTCCCAGAGTTTCTACGAATACACACAGAGAAAGAGAGAACCGTTTTTTACATCTCATGCTAGTACAAAATTTCCAGCAAATTCCAAACAACAATCCCAACCACGGTTTTAAAAAATCCACTTATGACCTCATTGCCTTCTGAGTTTCCCTCGCTAGGATTATTTGATTCACATGAAAAGTTTGGATTTCTCCTCCTGCTGTCTCACTGATCTGAAGTCATTCAAATGTGCTTGTTCGGTCTCAGATAACAGAATTGAACTCGGTAAAGTAAAAATGACCACACGCATTTGAAGGGATTATGTCATCGTGAGAAAGAAAATGTGTGAACTCACACATGCAAATGTGGCTGGAGGATTGGTTTGAGCTCGAGAAAGTTACAGATGCGAAATGTGTTTTGGCTGAGCTCCTGTGGGGTGTGATCCGGTGATTCAGAGCTCATTATCAGACAGGTGTTCAGCTTAAGGAGCCACCAGTCACAAATACCTCTTCGCTCTGTCACATGTTGGAGCAGGTTAAGTTGACTATCTTTTCATAAAGCGAACAAAGAAAAAAAAAAAAAAAAAACAGGCGTCTGGTGAAATCTATTTGACTTTGCTGTCTAATTTCCACTCAACCTGTCTTGATTTTTTTGCTCGTTGGCAGGGACAGACTGTTCTGTCTGACATCCAGAGCAGTTTGCCAATCAGCCTTGGGGCTACACGCGACTCCTCAGTCATCACGCCCAGCAGTTGCCCATCCTCTGTGCGCCCGGAGGGCCTCCCACAGCCCTGACGGGAGCTGGAAGAGGGCCAGAATGGGATCGGCTTCCTGCTCGTGTCAGGAACTGGTGCGCCGGGATACCCAAATATGGACCAGGTCGGATGACTCAGCACGAGACTGGTGGGGATTGTTGCTGTAGACGAGAATAAAAAGGGATTGTTTATGTGTTCGGTTGACAATAAAATTGGGTGGAGTATAGCGGCTGTATTATTATCACTTGTATTTTATTTATTTTTTTACTGTTTTTTTTTCTGAGCTGTATGAAACAATACCAGTCTTGTTAAGAGGTCAAACCGTGTGGATTGAACGTTTGTCTACTCCTCTGGGGTTGAGTTTCCTCTATATACGCTGAATGTGCCTCGTCTTGTTTACGGTTCGTGTTCCTGGCAAAAACGTCACGAAATCTGGACACCCGGGGGGCGGAGTCAGATGAGAAAGCAGCCAATCAGAAGGCTCCGTGGGCTCTCCTGTGCTAAAGTATAAAGAGTGCGGAGGCGCCTCGGCGCGCGTCACTAACGAGGAAACTAAAGAGCCAAATACGCTCAAGACGAGTTTCTGCTACTCATGAGTGGAATGAAACATCTGTACTAGTCACTGGACTCCAACCAAAGGTACAAATCGACGACTTGGTAGAGTACAGTTCCGCTATTTTGGAGGTTTTGCTGGTTTTGGTAGCTTTGAGCGTCGGTAGAATAATACGTCGGGACTGAAGACCGTTTTGGACACTGACGCCTCGGTGTCCGTGCACAGCATCCGTGCGGCGCGCGCTCTCTCTTGTAGCTTATTGACTGTCTGATTTGCAATATGTCCACAATAATGGAACAGCCTTTTTATGACGACTCGTTTCTCTCTGCTTATGGCCATCCAGGCGCGGCGCTGCCCGACTACAAGCTGCAGCTAAAGCAGAACATGAACTTGAACTTCTCCGAGTCCTATCGGAGCGCGAACTTCAAGCCCCAGCACCTGCGCGCGGCGGAGAGCGAGTTCTATCCGGCGGCGGACGCGGGCTCCCTAAAGCTCGCCTCCCCGGAGCTGGAGCGGCTGATCATCCAGAACAGCAACGGCATCATCACGACGACCCCGACCCCGCCGCAGTACCTCTACAACCGCGGGATCACGGACGAGGCGGAAGGGTTCGCCGAGGGTTTTGTCAAAGCGCTGGACGATCTCCACAAAATGAACCAGATGGCTCCCCCGAACGTGTCCATCGGGACGGGCGGGGTGGGGGTCGGGGTCGGGTGCCCGGCTCCCACCTCCGTGTTCGGGCCGTCCATGCAGCCGGAGCAGCTGGAGTACACCACCCTGCAGGGCGCCTGCGCGGCCAACCCGGGCCTGAGCAGCTCCGCGGCCAGCTACCCGTCCACCACCATCAGCTACCTGCCCCACCACCAGTACCACCAGCACCCGCAGGCCGTGGCGCACGGCTCGCACCACTTCCAGCACGCGCTGGCCGGCGCCGGCGTCCACGCGCAGCGCTACGGGGGTCTGAAAGAGGAGCCCCAGATCGTCCCCGACATGCAGAGCAGCGACAACAGCTCCCCGCCCATGTCCCCCATCGACATGGAGAACCAGGAGCGGATCAAAGCGGAGCGCAAGCGGCTCCGGAATCGGCTGGCGGCCTCCAAGTGCCGGCGGCGCAAGCTGGAGCGCATCGCGCGTCTGGAGGACAAAGTGAAAGTGCTGAAAACGGACAACGCCGGACTGTCCAGCACGGCCTCTCTACTGCGGGAGCAGGTGGCCCAGCTCAAACAAAAAGTCATGACGCACGTGAGCAGTGGATGCCAGCTCATGCTGACGCCCAAAGTCAAGTCTTACTGAGGCGAACGCGCACTTTTCTTTTCTTTTTTTTTACAAACACTGGACAAGAACTACACTGAAAAAAACAACAACGACACACACAAAGACACACACACGCAACAGTGTGAGAACTGAATCGTGGAGGTTTCTTTGCCCGCACACAGGAACCGCACAAGACTAAAACACTTCGGGCATTTTGGAACGCGTTTTTCAAAGTGTCGTCCTGGCTTTGCCTGTTTACATTTCTATTGCAATTTGTGATGATTTTAATGTAAGTTATTTGTGTTGATCAGGGTAAACCTGTTTTCCTCCCCCCTTTCTTACGTGTACAGTGTACATATATTTAAGTAAATTAAACTTATGGAATCGAGAAACGTGGTGTTTTCTGATCCTAGCTCATGAAAAAATGTGTTGTCACTCGCTCTGTGGTTCTCGTAAACACGACCACACTGTTGTTTCTGAACATTTAGGTTGACAGCAGAAGTTGCCAGACGCCGACAAAAACGTCCCAGCGTAGGAATTTTCCCTACTGACCTACGTGCGTGCGCGCGTCCGCCCATAAATGGCAAAACGCTGCCGGCAAGCGTCATATCGCCACAAGGTTTTCCGGGAACTCCCTCCCACGCTGCCAGTCAGAGGAGCTGCGCTCTCCCCTTCACACCACAACCAGAGGCCTCGTCAATGAGCGGTTTATTCTAGTGAAGGGAGTTTCCCCCCCCCGTACCGACAATCTGGTTTCAGTTTCCCAAAACAAGACGTGAGCAGTAGTTTAGGAAAGATGCTCGGTAAGAGGGCGTGCCATCAAAAAAATGTGGTATGGCCTGAGCAGCTTGTTTGAAGTGACTAGAACCGGTCTCAAAACAGGCCAAAACAGCCGGGAGGCTGGATTTATCTTGGAAATGAGTCCATTCATCACATGCGACAACAGGAAAATAAAGCATTGAGGTGGATTTATCCACCGGGTTCAGGTTTATTGGGGGGAAAAGATAAAAATCTGTAAGAAAAATGGCAGTTTCATTCATTTCAAAACACGGAATATAACTGTCTAATACAACTTTAAGTCTGGGAGATTCAAACGGGGTTTTTATAAATCATAAATCCCATCTTTCCCAATGAGCCTCAGAGCCATTTGGCAACAACAGGATGCTGAGTCAGCCACCACAGTGACTCCAATATTAACCAAGACTTGGCAGCCCTGATGCGCTCAGGTCCTCTGCCAGGCCCAGGAGCCGGCAGCTTTGGCTCCATCAGCTCCACAAACGTTTCGTGGAATTCTACCTCCAATTCAAGTAAACTGGAACCCATTCAGTGGAGATCTGGCTCCACCTGGAGGCCAAGGCTGGAACGACTGTCACACGAATGTGAGATCTGACAGAAAACGCGCTTAGCCATAGTTTTCCCAGTTTTAATAAAGATGGTAGCAAATCATTGATGACAGCAAGGAAAAATATCACTTTCTTTGAAAAAACAAAACAAAACTAGACTTTCAGTGCTTGAGACTATGAGGTTGCCCCACCGATTGTAGACGGCACATAAAAAACCGCGACAGGATTTTCTTCCAAACAAGCTGAAGGAATTTGTTCTAACGGATTAGACTGGACGCCATGGGTTACTGCTTTATAGGGACACCTCATCTGAAGGCGAGTGCTGCGGTCAGTACGGGAGCTGGACAGAGGACCTCCGCGTTCACTGCTTGGAGAAGAAGGCTTTGCTCTTCTCGACGTCGGGGACGATGGTGTCACTCCCGGGTTTCCAGCCAGCAGGGCACACTGAGATAAGGGAGCGGGGACAAAGGTTACTTCACACTGTCTAGTTATTGAACTCTGTATCATGTAGAGACAAAGTGCAAATGCCAATGACCAGGAGGATAAAACCACAATGAAACTGAACAAAGTACAAAACTCCTGAAGTTTAAGCCTTTCATTCAAAAAGTTTGTTTTGTTTTTTTAATCAAATGTGTGTATTCAAAGGTTATCTATATCTATTCTAAATGATACTATAATAAATATATGTATTCTCAATAAATATGAGTCAAATTGATTCATGAGGGGAACTAAAGAAAGCCATTCCTTGTCCTGAGAGGTGAAAAGGTGAATAGTGTGGACAGAGTGGATGTCTTATGCCACTTCTGAGTTGTCTGATGCAAAGCAGTCGGGATCTGCGTGCGTTAACCAGCCCCCCGCTCAGACTCCAGTACGGAGCCAGATCTACTCACCCTCCCCGTGTTTGTCGGTGTGCTGGAAGGCTTGGACCAGGCGCAGAGTCTCGTCCACAGAGCGCCCGACGGGCAGGTCGTTGATGGTGATCTGTCTCAGGATGCCTTTGTCATCGATCACAAACAGCCCCCTGAAAAGGTTAAAAAAAACAAAAAAACACTTATCACAGAGGCATAAACTCAACCCCATTAGTTTTGGGTGAAGGCCATATTAAAATCCAGCCGACCTGTACGCAATGCCGTCATCCTCCTTCAGCACGCCGTAGTCCCTGGAGATGGACTTTGTGAGGTCTGCCACCAACGGGATTTTCATCTGTCCCAGGCCTCCCTGCTTCCTTGGTGTGTTGATCCTGACGAGGGACAAAAGGATGAGCAGATCAGGGTAAAGACGGGTTGGCAGGACGTCCAGGTGCTAATGATATCAGGCACAATATTTGGAAAACGCTTCATAGAGCTCAGCGAACAGTGACTGCAGGTCGCTCCTGCAAAGCTGCAACAATAAGCTACAACAGTGACCCGGTTTTTCATGAATCTGCAGGCTGAACTGCACCACCTCTATATGAAAAGGCTTCCATGCAACACGCTGGAATCAGCCTACAGGGGGAACAACGAGTCTCTGTAGCCAACGTAATCGATATCTTAATGGATCTTTCAGTTACAATTTTTTCTCCTTTTCATTCTCTACCCAGTTTTTTAAATATAACTATGTATAAATTATGGATCCAAATTATTCAGGATGACTATACAAGAGAAAGCATGAATCTTTTCGTTTAAAAAAAAAAAAGAAAAAGAATAAAAGTAATTAGACTGTTTTATGATCATTGTTCACCACTAAAAGGATTAAAATCATGTTTTTGCATTAATTGGCTTTTGCTCTAGAAAAGTGATTTTGCAGGCAAGATCAGCCATGGTGGACCTGACGTTTAAGGCCTCAAACTAGATTCTGCCCACAAAGACTATATAATCAGCATCTTGAAAGGCGCATTTTAAAAACTTAACGTTTTATACAGTGGCAGTGGCAAGTTCGTTAATCTTTTAAACCACTTTATGAGACTTTTAGTGCTTTTATCAAAGTCAAACAGCTCAATGAAACACGCCTCCTTTGAGAGTTACAGTCTGTTCTGGAAACAAGCACTCGAGTGGTTCTACTGCTCCTTATCTTCCAAGTTTGGAGAGGATGTGGGGTCGGTGCACTTAGATCAGGAGGATTAAAATATTAGGGCCCAGAAAATTTGGGAACATGCCAACAAGTCAAATATTATGGAGGTCTGTTAAAAAGGAGAAGAAAAAAAAAAAAATCAAGGTTTTCCCAGGTTGTGCAAACCCTTGCATCACCTGACTCCTACCAGGAAGCACAGACCGTTGCCTCTAACTTATCAGTACCCTGCAGAGAGGCAGGAGATAATGTGGGCTGGGCGTTCTCCTGCAGGGCTGAAAACTGCACTGTCAGCACTGCAGACAAAACCCTAAAGGAGGAACTCCATCAGCCCACAGAGCGCTGCGGCTCTCTGGGGAACCCGTGACTTCAGACGGAGTCGGAATAACAGGAGTAATTGTAAAAAATAAATAAAAACTGAAAAGAAAAGAGACTTGAACAACTCAAAAGGCATTTAGGACCCAAAAGTCCCCGCCTCCTTCCCTCTGCCAGCCTTGCTTACCACGCCAGGTGGCTGAAGTGGGAGTCTACGGAGCAGCCGATGACCTCGCAGCCCAGCCGGCGGAACTCCTCCGCCCTGTCGCTGAAAGCAATGATCTCTGTGGGGCACACGAAGGTGAAGTCCAGGGGGTAGAAGAAGAAGATCACGTACTTCCCTGCGCACAGGTGGACATAATCGGTCAGTCTTGCATTGTGTGAGAGGCAGAAATCAGAGCTCCTCGGCTTCCACGTAAAAACACACGCTCTGGTTTACCTCTGTAGTCGGACAGCTTGACGTCCTTAAACTGCCCGTCCACTACGGCTGTGGCTTTAAAGTCCGGGGCAGGTTTGCCAATCTGAGCGTTTCCAGAAGACATGGCGGTGAGAAATAACTGAGGGAGGGGAGAGAATGCACAGTCAGCCCAAACAAGTCAGTGCCAGTTAGTTTAAATACAAGGAAAAACCAAAGATTTGAGCCACACGTCGAGGAGAAGGAACCTACAAAGCACCTTAACAGAAAACTCTTTGTAGGCCTGGAGGTTCAAAGGGTTTTATCCTTTAGGCAAAGGCCTGTGAAAATCACATGCAAGTCTGGCTCAGCCAGAAGGAAACAATACCCCCGTTAGGAGGGTTACATAAGCATGATAAGCCAAAAACCAAGAAGGGGACACTTACAGGATAGTGCATTCTCAAAAAAAGCAAAAGAAAAGACACACTTTATCTACAATGGCAGACATAATGGAGATATGAGGACATTATTTTTTTCAAGCATTGCATTGAAACTATGGGTTAATTTTCATTTAATCGATGCCACTGAATAGGGCTGAGCACAAGCTACCAAACCTGTAACAGGCGGAGGATACCTAACGGGTAAAAGTCAGCATTTAATTTAAAAGACTCTCATGTTCGTTAATTCACGCAGAAACTGCTAGGAAAACGATAAAAAACGAAACGGAAACGGGGCAAATCGAGCAGGGGATGAGCAGCTGCAGCCCAGGAACAAAGAAAGAGCCAGAAACAGGCCCAAACACTTCAAGGACTGGAGCAGCCCGCGCGCCTTGCTTGCTTATCGCTAGCTTAAGCGGCTAAGCTGCCGTCTTCAGCTCTGCTTTGTTTCGGTAAAAACAAAAAAAAAACACAGTTACTTTAGCGTCTGCCGCTACTTTCCCCACGCACCTGTCTGTTCGTAACGCCTCGGAGAAGCTGGCTGCAGAGGTCTGCTGCTTTCAGGGCAAGAGAGGAGTCAAAGGAGGGAGGGCAGAGTGGAATAAGTACACAGACAGCTGCGCCCCCCGGAAGGGAAAAGGGTGCCCTCCAAAGTAAAAGCTGGTCTGTGCACGTTCAAAGACAGAGTTTGGCGTTTATGATTTTTCTGAAAAACTGGGAGGAAAGACTCATCACTTCATATACACTTTGAAAAAATATGCCTATTTATAAGAGATAACTATCCAATGTTAAAAAAATTTAAATCATAGTAGTGTTTTTTTTATCAACTTTATGACATTTACGTCAATCAAATGATGATTCTCTCTTTTGTTGAGGTGGCATCAAGAAATCTCAGTAAATAAAATACCATATTTGTGTAAGTTAGGAATGGGATACCCTTTTTGTCTTTATGGTGAGTTATCTAGGAATAAATATTGTCATTTAGTGAAATATAAGCAAGACAGCATGAAAAAATACACAGTTGTTTCTACATACTTCGAGCAACACTAAATACAAATTTGAACCTTATAGCTATTTGCTTAAGATTTTTTTTTTGCACAGTCTTGGACTGAGCAAAAGTTAAAACCACAAAGCAGAAATATGGAATTTCATAGCTTATGTTTTAACCCCCGCATAATTTACATTTACCTTTTACCGTTTCATGGCCCTTTGATAGGTTACCTGTCCTGTGTATTCAGCGTCTTGACAAGTGACAGCTGACAGTCTGGAGCAGGGCTTGAAATAAGCACGCAGAGCAAAACGCTCATGAGCGACCCATGGCTCTTTTATTTTGACAGCCGGAGGAACTGTGCTACTTCCGCCTCAAAGAATCAACTCGACTGAGACAGACTCAAAGCTTTTTGGTAAATTTACAGTTGATAATCAATAAACGTATTATTGGGTCTCTACCCAAGGCGAAGGACTTGAAATAGGTTATCATTTCGTCGAAATAAGAAGAAATTAAGGAAACATACGACTACGTAGAGCTTTTAAGAGCAAAACAAAGGGTTCTGATTTAGCTTATGCTAGCTTTATTGTGCAAGATTTTTAAGCACTTTTGCACACATGTTTCATATATTTAATTACATTTCGTTAATATGTGAACCTTGGACTCAGAAATAGTCAAACCTATTTAAATGTGAACTGTATTATCAGGCGACATCTGGTTATGATTCACAGTTGTAAATATATTTCTCAACGAGCCACTTTTTATCGCGATATTACAGGTGTATCGCGTTGTTTTATGGCAATCACGCTTCTGTTTTCATTCCAATAACAGTTCTTTTTATCCTATTAAGAGGTCGTGATTGCAAATAAAGGGCTAATTGATACCAGCAGTGTCAAGGCTTTTGTCCTGCTTTTTAAACCCCAGTTTTTTTAGAATAATTTTGGTGCATAGGATCTGTAATAAGGATCTTTCCCCCCACTCAGAAATAAGCACAATTTCCCTGTCATCATCATCATCATCATCATCAGTGTGCATGGATACTCAAGGTAGGTCTCTCTAAAAACGCATCATCAGTAATTACATTATCTTTGAAAATTCAAATTAATCGTAGAGCCTGTAAGCATGATGTTTTGTCCACTCCTTTAGATATTTAGATGTGTGGGTTGTCTCTGGTATCCTTTGAGTCCTGATGGGCCTCCTCATGAACCTATTCAACTGCTACATATTATACTTTTCTAACTAAAAAATCAACATGGTTTTCTAATCATTAGATAAAAAAATGTCTCCTGTTGTCATATTTCTTTTGTAAAACAAAAACAGCAGTACATCACTAAAGAAGGCATTAGAAATGTTGTATAGGAGAAGCTCAATCGGGCTACCCCAACACAAAAAAACATGGAAAAGTATTTTAAAATATCTCCATAGTTAGTTAGTTAGTTATTCTTACAAATCATGGTTTCAAATGTTTATTAATTTAATATCATATATTTTTTAACTGTATTGATGGGTATAGGATATTCCACAGTAATTGTCTTAGTGGGACAATTAGAAGACCAAACGGGTAATATAATGATATATGGATTCAAAGAAAAAAATCAAGTACAAATAGATTATGTCTACTCAGGGTGACCGGAGTCATCATAGTCTTTTTCTCAGTATGGTTCTTCCCATATCAAATCTCTGCCGACAATAATTTCTCTAAACTGGTTTTGGGGAAGTTGAGTAAAGAATCTTGATCAACGTTGTCTGAGGCAGTGTTTGATAGTCTTCACCTGAAATGTCCCCGCAGCGACCCCAGGGCCAGTCATTTGTGAGGTCTGTGGGACTTACTTCGAAACGCGGCGGGGGCTCTCCAGCCACGCCCGCCTCCACCTGCGCCAGCTCGGCGTCACGGTGTCAGAAAACAGCGGCTCTCCCATCGAGCTGCTCTACCAGCTCATTCAGGATAAAAACAGCTCTCGGACAGATTTGAAATCGGACTCCTCTGCACCTTTGTCGACAACTGCCAAGAAATCGTCAGAGAAGGAGTCCAAGAAGCCCTCAGTGGAAGAGGACATGAATGCCTCCCACAAGACAGGAGTTCGAGCAGCTTCACAGAAGACGGGTCAGCAGGCAGCCCCCCCCACGCTGAAAGCACCAGCATCTCTTCTCCCCTCGTCTCCCTCCGCTCTTCCTCCTGCGGAAGGCAGCAGCTCATCTTCATCAGAGCCTCAGGCCCTGACCAAGCCGCTGTGGGCGCCACTGGAAACGGATGCCCCCATCTCCTTAGGTATGGCTGAAATAGTTTTCTCACTCAAAAATTGAATCTTAAGGCCAACAGATCTGTTTGTGAAAGGTCACCGATTTCGACCTGTTTGACTGCATTCTGTCTTATTTCTACAGCTTCTGCCACTAAAGATGAGGTCCACGTTTGCCAGCTTTGTGGCTGCTGGTACGAGACACGAAAGGGCCTGTCCAGTCACGCGCGCGCCCACCTCCGGCAGTTCGGGATCCTCGACAGCGAGATCAACAACGGTCCCATTGAAGTGCTTTATCAGATTATGGAGGAGGAGGACCTCAAGCCCATCAGCGCCGAGCAGCAGGAGGAGCTGGCATCCAACGCATCGGCGTCGTCCAAAAAGCGCCCGTCTGGTCTGTCCTCCCCGCCGGCCTCTCCCACCAGGAAACGGCCCAAAACGTCCAGGGAGTTCACCTGTGTTCTGTGCGGGGAGGCGTTCGAGAATCGCAAAGGCCTGGCCAGTCACGCTCGCTCCCACCTCCGTCACATCGGGGTGAGCGAACTGGTGGGGAAGAGCTCGGCCATCGATGCGGTCCAGGAGCTGGTCAGCAGCGGCGTTTTAGAAGCTTCCCCCTCCAAAAAACCCAAAACTGTGTCCGCCTCCTGTGCCGGGCTGCCTCCGGCACCAGCCTCTCCCACAGCCCCTGCCCTGTCTCCAACCCCAAACCAGCCCCAGGCTTTGCTTCCCCTCTCCCCAACGACGAGCTCACCGACCTCTCAAGGCCCCCTAAACAGGGCACCGAAGGCTAAGAAAGGTTTTCGACTAGCAGTGGACCCTCTACATAAAAAACCTAAGCCCGAGCCCGTAGAGACAGAGGTATCTGCTCAGCTCAAGCCATCCTCTGATAACTCCCCCCTGCCGAAGTCACCCACGGCTTCTTTTTTTACAAAGGCAGTTGACTTGGGTAAAGAGCTATTCATCTCAGTATGTTGATATTTGAACAAATCGCTCTCTCAATTCATTTGTACGCTGAATGAAACCACATTTGGAATGCATAATGAAGCCTTCGCTTTCCACAGGCACGCAGTCTCCACCGACAGTCCTCTGTGATTTCTGTGGCCAGCTGTTTGAGACCCGCAAAGCCCTGTCCTGCCACGTGCGCGCCCACCTGCGCCAGCTCGGCATCTCCTGGTCCATCAGAACATCTCCCATCGATCTCCTCAGAGAGGTCATGCTGCAGGGAGACGAAAGGAAAGACTCGGGATGCGCTGGTCCTTCGGCCTCGGGAAAGGCGGCGTGGACCACCCAGGGCTCCAAAAGGTTCCCATCAGGGGAAGGAGCCTCCACCTCGTGCACGTCACCTGTTGACTACTCCATGAAAGAGAAGTCTCCAGCTGGCAAAAGTGTGCCCTCACTCAACGGTAAGTCACATCTGCTTTTTTTTACCGAGCACGTTTAAAACAGCTAATTCTGTCCAGTGTACTACAGTGTATAATGAGAAACCTCAACCTAAATATTAGACATTTTTCAACATAATCCGGCTAAAAGGTCTGCTACAGATAAACTTTAGCGGCCACCACAGTCACTGTTTTCTGGTTGAGTAAGACTGATCCGCTACTGCTTGTTTTCAGAAACGTCTTGCGAGCTTTGCGGGTTCGACTTTGAGAACCGCAAGGCTCTGGCCAGCCACGCGCGGGCCCACCTCCGACAGCTGGGCCTCTTCGAGTGGAAGTCGGACGGAGCCACCTCGCCCATCGAACTCCTCAGCGAGCTGATCCGCAAAGACCCGGCCAAGGTGGCGGAAATAACCCGGCGCTATCGTTTCGGAGACCTCTACATCAAGAAGGTGGGCTCCGCTCTAAGACTGCCGGCTGTAACACAGCAGCTACGGATCAAACCGAGCAAAAGTCTAACTACTGGCGTTGTTCCCCAGTCCCAGAGAGCCCTGGGCTCGCCCTCGGCGTCCACAGACTCTGAGCCGATGGCGTGCGGCAGCCCGAAGTGGTCCCAGCAGCAGCTGGAGCACAGAGCCAGCAGGAAGGACCACAGCAGCCTCCACGCACGCACCACCAGGGGTGAGACACGGCCGCGAACGGAGGGTAGATAGCCGGAGACAGTCGGACTGCCGTTTGAAACTCCCTCTGCCTTTGATTCCAGGGGTTCATCCCCTGAAACACGGCGTTTCCTCAGGGGAGGAGCACCGGGACAAAAACTCCCGGCAGCCGTCCCGGTCCGGCAGCATCCCGGCGCTGCTGCCAAAGCCCCCGCTCACTCCGCTTGTGAAGTTTGTGGGTAAAATCTACTCGCTCAAGTGTAGGTTAGTCGGTCCATACATCAACTCTGTGTTACACATAACGGCAACATGATGAAGCAGCAGCATCAAAAGTGTCCCAGCTGGAGGTTCTGGACAAAGAAAGGTACTCGTACCCACCGCTAAGACCCCTCCCAGCCCACCACTGAGCTGTAGGATTTAGGTCTGTCTCTGAGGAGTGTCATGCACAAACCTATTGGGGGCAGCAGTGTATAAAGCAGCCGGGTGTTTAACCAGAGGAGCTGAAAGGCTTCGTAAAGTCTAAAATGTGCCTTATATCGTCCTCTGCTCCTCTGAGAAGCACAACAAGGTGTCCAGCCTTCTATGTGCTTTCAGGGTTTGCTTCAGGAGTTTTTCCTGGTGCTCAAATAATGTGAATGTCAACATCAGCAAACCTGATTTCTGATGATGTTACCCCGAAATCTCCATGACTCCATGTCGAGTGTTTTTCCACTCGGGGCTCAAGGCAGTTCCAGATAGAACACAGAAGGTGGTGCATGCCCTTTATTAGCTGAAGAAAGACTTTAATGGGGTTCAAAAGTGCAGGTTACACAACCAAAAGCATCAGCTGCTCAGTGGCTGATTGTCAGCTCTAAGTTCAGGGCCTCGAAAATCGAACAACAGATCAGAATTAAAGGTAGTTACAAGAATAATTGCCACTTAATAAAACACATTAAATAATTAGAACTTCTCTCTCTCTCTCTCCATTTGTGTGTATGTGTATATATATACACACACATATGTAAGCAGTTAAAAAACATGTGCTACAGTTCGGTTTAAACAAATAATCATTCTGTGGAAGTCACTCCTCCTCCCTCTGTCCTGCTGTTCAGGTTCTGTGAAGAGGTCTTCCATGGGCCTCTGTCTGTCCAGGAGCTGTGGATCACACACCTGCAGAAACACATCCTGTCACTGGGCTACAAAGGCAAAGAAGCTCCACCTGCTGCGCCCGTGACGGCCCCCGCCCTCGTCCAGCCCCTAGCGGTCTGATCTTCCCAAACCACACTAATATCAAAATTCAACAACAACCGACGCCTTCTTATCGACTCCGAGATTTAAAGAACCAAAAAAAGTGGACTTTCCAAACTTGTCCTTAGGAGGGCAAACATGAGCTTCAATATGGAAACGGCATGATCCGATCTGGTCAGATTAACTTGTTAGACAAGGTCACAGTAGTTGTAACCTTCATTTTTGCAGATTGCTTTCCTCCCTTTTGACATTTAGTTCCCTTTTCTAGATTTCAAATCGGGGAATTACTGCTCATAAGTGTTGTATTCCACAATGAAAAATTAAAACAAATGTTTTTTTCTTTACCATTTTTCTACTGGTCTGACCAGTATGGATTATAAAGTCTACAAAGAGTCTCATTTTACACATTTATTTTAACATTTTTTTTACACTAGGAAGATATTTTTCATAGAAATAACTACATCTGTACAAAAATGGTCTTTTTGCATTTTTTTAAAATTCTGTTTACAGACATACGTCCTGTGTAACATGGACATTTTACAAATGGATGCTTGTTTTCGCTTTTTTTTCTGGTTGAGAAAGTCTGTCTTGTATTATAATTCTGTCTTGTACCTTTACATGTTTACATAGGAATTATTTCTGGATGGGTTAAAAATAAACTTTCAAAGTTTTTGTCCGCTGATGTCCTTTTTCTCTTTATTCTCAGTGATCTTCATCCAAACATCAATTTTCTCTCATCTTCAACAGCAAAGTCTCCATATGAGATTTAAAAGTTATACTACATACAATTAATTTCACCCGGCATGATTAGTTGCTGGATCACATTTCAGCTACTTATGTGTCATTGTCATTTTAAATTTCTATGGAAGGTTATTTTTAAAAATACAATAATCCTTTTGATTCTGCACATGAACTTCATTGTGTATTTCTATTCACTTCAGTTGATTCTTTTCTTTTTCTTGTTCATTCAGGTTTGTTTAACACATTTTTTCCTGCTGTATTACACATGAATGAGTTCATTTTTAGACTGAAAGGTCTCTTTTTCGAGCGTGGGGGGAGAAATCCCTGGCAGGACTCAAAGCTCAGATGCATCTCGAACTGACCACATGCACTCTGTCATTTTTATTATGCGCAGCTTGGAGGACCTGACAGCTGCTATTGTGTCACGGTGCTTTGACTTAATGTCAGACTCCTGCCGGTGGATGCACCGAACAACTAAAAAGCAAAACAAAACAGCCTTCTTTGAGCCCATTCTTTTCTAATCTTCCATCACCTTCTTTATGCTTACTGACGGGTTATAACTGACCAACTTAGGTTAAAAGTTTTAACACATTTTTCTCCAGCTCCGAGAGGTAAAGTCTGTTTGTTTGGTTGTTGTTTTTTTTTTGCAAAAGACGGGAATTGGAGTTTATATAAGATATTTAAGGTTTCTTAGAAATTAAGAATAATTGCTGCCTTTCTCTTTTAAGGTCCCTCCTTCCTGTGGAGATTCTTTAACAGTGACATTCTCTGCCTTCTCATTTTATTTACCATCACAGGCAGTAATTGCCTTCAGGCAGTGATGGATTAAACCAATGCTGGCTCCACTGCCAGCGTGCCAACCCAGAGAGCTTTACAGACGGTACAAGTCCTCCTACCTGATGCCGTAGCTCACTCCCATCACCGCCTGACCGGTGAGAGGCACAGGGGACATAAAGCAGCCTTTCAAAGAACTTGTTGAACTGAACTCCCAAATTAGAAACACATCTGTCTTCCAAGGCTCTGGAGGCTGTGGCTTCTGTAGCATCCGTTATCTGGCGTGAAAAATGTGAAGATTCTTGCTGTGGTTCATGGCTTTTAGAGCCACTGTGGTTTCCGTGTGGTTTTCTTTCACAAGCAAGCTGGACAGTTTGGTACAGTCAGTCAGTTCTTATTGTCAAGTACATCCCTTATGAGGCTGCTAGTAAAAGGATACAGGACTGAGGGCCAGTATTAATGACAGTTTAAGAGTCATTTGATCCCTTTAAGGATGATTTTATTAAGTTAATGTCCATGCGGCCTTTCAAGGGATGATTAAAAAGTGGTGTAAGTGAACCAGTTAGAACGCTTAAGTACAAGCTAAAGGCATTTGGACAACTGCTCTGAGGTTAATAACATACTTTTTACCTCATCCAGGTTTAGCCTCTAGATTGTATTAGACCTAACTTTTCTCTGAGAGCGCCAAATTTAATAAAGTGAGTGTGCCCAGGGGCTAACTCTCTTCATGATATTACCATAAACCATATGGTGGACTATTAATAATGTATTTTAATACAGAAGCTGTGGGCTGAGGCCGGACTTTCTATTATGATCCGACCGCTTTGGAAACGGAGAGCTGTTTCTCATGTATGTATAGATTATGTGTCCTGGCTGGAGGATGGTGTGCTGAAGAGCTGTATCAAATATTAGAGCTGTCTTTGTTTTGTTCAGATGTGGGTGGCGTGAGGAAACACAGCTAGCTCCGCATATCTCTTTGGTGTGGAAGAGGCCTCGGCTTTTTCAAAAAAGGATGGGTCGTGACTCACTGAATTCCAAAAGAAAAATTTCTCCTGGGTGTGATGTGAAAGAGTTTGGGGAAACGATAGCACAGTGCATTGAGGCCATAAGCAAAAACCTCTGTTGGGTGTCCTTTGAGCCTTCAGGCGTCATGGTCAATCCATTAAGATCATTACAGCTTTTTGAGTTGGATTCTGGGATCCAATTTTAAATTTGATCATATCTTCTAACCACAAAGTTGCAGGATCTGTAGTTTTTTTGTGTTCTGTGGGATCTTGTTCTTTTAGGTTTAGTCTTTTTTTTTTTTAATCATTTGTTTCCTTGAACTCTTTGGTTTGTCTCTGTTCTATGTCTATAATTTCTATTTTGTTGGAGGTTATGCTTTGCATTTTGTTCTGGATCCCTGTTCTCATCGGTTTCCTCACTTTCCTCCTGAGGAAACTGAGGTCATTAGTTCAGCTGCCACCCTCATGCTCATCAGTCTCAGCTGCTGCTATCTCAGTCCTTGATAAGCCATTTTTTCTCGCCATCACAATGATAAAACAAATCCAAGCTCCACTTGTATTAGTGCATGGAAATGTAAATGTGGCTTGATTGGTATTTTCGTCTGGTATTTAAAGACAATCAGACAATCACTTTTGATGACAAGATGCTGCCGCCCTGTGTGGGAACTAAACCGCAAAACCACAAAACCAATTTCCAGGACGCAGTCCTGCAGGCTGGCTGCAGCTCGTCGTCGTCTGCTTTGATCAGAATTTTCCTACTTAAAAGACAGATTGCTGCAGAGTGTCTGTACATTTACCAGAGGCTGTATGGTTCCAACACCAGCTGAAAAAACCTGCAATACAATCTTATAGTGATAACGGACATCTAAGAACACACTTCCATTAATATCACAAGAAGCTTTTAGTGCTGCTCTTTAAATGGGAGCTAAAACAAGCAAGCAGATCAAGAGGGAGTAAAGTTTTCTGTCCGTCCCCATCTTTGCCTATGACTCATTTTTCTGGAAGTGAATTCTTCCAGCATCTCTGATATGATTTATGGGATGTTTCGAGGGCTTGGCAGGAGATAGAGAATTATCACACAACTTGTGGCTTCGCAATCATCCCCCACAGAGGACAGATTCCCCAAAGCAGTGCAACTATGGCAGTGGATTTGTACTTTTCCATTTCTGTTTTCTTGTTCTTTTTCTGGTTTATCACACGCACTCTATGCGGAACTGTGACTGAACTTTAAAGGACACGTGCAATAAATGTTCCTACCGGTGTCACTTCATTTTTGGATCGTTACCCCGGGGGTAAAATAGGTACCACCGATCCGGAACGCCATGATTTTCCGATTGGGACATTATGATCTGTTCAGCAGAGTCACACGGCAGGTTAAGGTGCCAGCTTTTGCGGTGTTTGCTTTCACTCCGACGACACGGGACACCGGGGACGAGCTCAGAGCCGTTTTTTCAGAGCTCCCCGTGGTGCCGTCATTCCTGGGGCCGGTCGCCTGACCTCAGATAACCCCATGCGGAGTCCACAGCAGCTCAGCGAAGAGAATCTGAGACCTATTTGCCACAAGCAAGTAATCACTCCAGTGGTTAGCAGCGGAACAAACACAAGGCTCACTGCCAAGATGCTTTCTGGAAGATAGAGTCAGGTTTGTTTATTGCAAGTCATTTTAAAAAAAATCATTAGTGGATGCTGTGCACCACCATCAGATATAAAACCATCAAGGCTGAACTCTGACCTCCGGTGAGGAGATGAAACAGTCCCGGCAAAAATCCCTGTTCCAAAGGTTTGGATGCAGGACGCTATTTTCATGCCAAGTCTAAATTTCTTAAAGATTTTCATGTGTTATTGATTGTTTCAGACAAGCATTCAACACCCAGGGAAAGACCCGACTCAGAGCAGACTGCTACACTGCGTTGAAACATTCTGAACACTCCTTTTCCCCGAGTGGATACAAGCTGGGGCTCACATCTGGCCTCTCTGTGTCTAAATGACATTTGTGCTGATGTTTGCTTCTGTGAAAAAAGCTTTTATGCAAAGATGGTGACGGAAAATAGGTTTGATTTGCCAGTATATTCAAGCAATGTGCAAAAATAAATGCTTTGTCTTCAGAGATATCCATTTTTATAAAAACTGAATCCATTTCAGGGTAGCAGGGAGTGCATAATAATATCCTGGAGTCACCTTTTCATCACACAGTCATAGAAAGCATGCTCACACTCACTATAGAGACACTTTACTATGTTTTCGGAGTATAGGGGGAATTTGAACCCGAAACCTTCTTGTTTTGCTTCCTTCCACAGCTGACAAAATGTTCCCAAATCTCTCAAACAGATTGAAAAGCTTTCAGGAAGTTTTCGTCTGGGTTTTCACTCTCTGGGCTCTCATATATATTATGTAGAACCCTGGAGACTAAGGACAAGACAAAATATGATGATCTGGTCATGCACTAGAGTTTTATCAGCCCGGCAAACCCCTAACCTTTTATCGTTTTATCCACAGAATCTTACAGTGAAATCATGAGACTATAGAGAGGAAACTTTCTGAAAGAGTCGCAAACAAAGTGACAAGAAATAAGTCATATTTGTTGGTTTTGTATGAAAGGACATGTTCAGGTTTAAGATGAAAAAATAAATAAACAGAGGAGGAAAAAAGAAGGTGAAAAAAGGGGAAATTCATTAAGACCAAGAAAAAAAATGTTGTTTTACAGAAATGGGAAAAATTAAATAAATCAAAACAAAATGCATACTGTTGCCATGATAAAATCAGTGGTTAAAAGCAGGATAGAAAGAAAGTGAAGAATATGTGCACTAAAAACATCTGTTTTTCTGGATTACCATAGATCTGGCAGTGTTATTGGGACCTGACGCTTCACTGGTAGACCACTTTAAAAAATCGTGGACACAAAATGAACTGTCTAATTACTAACATGTTTGTCAAGTTGCTACACTAGATTATAAAATTATCTGAATCAATATAACTTTTTTATTCTATAAAAGTAATCAAAGCTTTTGTGATAAATATTAAAATAATTATCAGGAAATGTTGCTTCACTCTTTTTACTAGTACATTATCAGATATGTGCCAACAGATTTTTGATAGCAAACATTTGGAGCTGCAAGTAGCCTCAATTTCTATGAAGAAAAAACAAAAACTACACAGCAGGGAAGAAGACTGAGTGCACCACACAGTATCCTGGAAAATCTTAATCACATTAATGATGAACCACCATATGTTGTCATAGTCCTTGAATGAAATAATGTATTATTTATTTTCTAAAGCATTTATTTGAAACATTGTTGTTTCAACAATTGGAGATTGTAAGTAAAGTCCTTTTTTTTTTCAATTTGTCTCTTTTCTCTAAAAAGATAAAACTTTTATTTTAAAAAGGTGAAAAACAAAAAGAAAGACACATTTGTAACAATCTTCACTACAATCTGATCAATACTCCTAATATCTTGCTAACCATGGTATTTTTTGTAAATGATACGGCATTGCTGCAGTGGCTCGTTTCCATTATTGGGTTAGTTTACTTAAGACATATTTCTTTCAGAAAGGAACTTTGAATCCAGACATAAATTGGCTCAAAATCCCAGCCCAAGCCATTATTTTTCTTCTGATATTTGTTGATTTGTGTTGACTTCCGTCCAATAAATGCAGAGAAGAATGTAACTATCAATTTCCAAGCTGAAGCCTTCCACTGAGGAATCCGTGCAGGCAGTTAACATTTTTTCTTGTTATTTCTCCGGAGCCCATGTGTTCAGTTGAGGCTGTGGATGCTATGTTTCCCCTCACAGGGGACCAGCAGCAAAATGATACCTAAGATCAGTTGCCACTGCTTAATGACCCAAGGCTGTACTTCTGCTTTATCTTAAAACATTGAATTTATGGTAACAAAAAAAAAAAAAAGCAGTGAAATGATTTTGGCTTGAGGATATGTTCCCTCTGTCTGGCCAGGGTTGATGTTGACATTTTTACTGTGCAGAGGTACGAAAACATTCTGCGGCATTAAACTGAATGTCTGGGATGGAGCCAGGGCTGCTTCCTATTCCACCACAGAGCTCACGCAGATTGGAAGACATGCTATGATTTACAGCCATATCAGACGTATGGGAAACATAAAGCCATAAAGAAAAATGATACTATATGCTAAGTCTCTGTTTATTTCTGTAAATGGGTGCTAAAAGGGCTTGAAAGAAGCGATCATTTTTTCTTATTAAAGTGTGACATTTATACTGTAGAGATTCACACGTCAGTCCCTTTTAATTAATGTTTTTTTTCTTTTTTTTGTTCCGCATATTTCCAGATCTCCACTAGAGGCAAATTTGAGAGCTTGCTTGTTCTCAAAAGCCCTGGATGCTCTGACTGGTCAGCTCAAGTGGTCTGATCAGGCCTGGCCATCCACTCTGTGTGAGTGCACTCAGCTTTATCACAGATCTTTTCATTTTTTATTAATTTTTTGTTTATAATGCTAATTCATTCAGCCAAACTGCCAATCAAGGCACTCTCATTAACATAATTTTATAATATCGTGGGAGAGTGAATTAATATTTCAAACTGCTTCATAATGTGGCTAAAATATCAAATATGCTTTATATTAAACATATATGTGTTTGTTAAATATCTTCTGGTTATCTTCTAGAAATCAGCAGAATGGGACATTTAGAGCAAAATCATCAAATTTGCTAAATGTCTGCCAACAGCAAATGTTCAGTCTAGCTGCCCTTCCCCTCCAACAGTGTATAACCTTACACAAGCCATTTTTAACTTGGCAGGATCCTGTGACAGGACGCAGACAGACTCCTTAGCTGCGCTCATTACAGATGAGCTACTGAGCCAGAGGTACTCTGCTCCAAACCAGAGCGGATCCTGTGATGTAGGAGACAGTGAGCTATCGGGTGGAGGCCGTGCAGAATATATCAATTCCAGCTCTAAAAATGGAAACTTGCATTTCCATATTGCTTTCAGGGACATGAACCCCTTATGTATCGGCCTTTTCTCACATTGTGTCTATTCAGACCATCATTTTTTCACATTTAAAAATCTCAGATGTTTGATTCAAAGTGAAACGTGAATGATGGTGACAGAATAAACCACAAATCAGGGGTGTCCAGCTCTGATCTCCCTGATTAAATTAATCTATTCAAAAGTTTTCACAAGCCTAAGCCTTGATGTGAATCAGAAGGGTTGGAGCAGACACACATCTAAAACCTCTAAAAATGACATATTCTTAAAATGGAGCACTACAGCTGTCAAGTTTACAGTTTATTTACATGCTTTATGATTTCTCCTATGCTTTTGAACATTAGTGTATTTTTACAATGTTCACAAAGATGCAGGTTATTCTGAGATTTTTTATGTTTGTGCTAATATTAGCTAATTGAGCCTTTTCATTTCAAGCATACTAACTTCACATGTAATAGAATCCGCTCAATGAAGAATATGAAATTATTCGGTCAGTGTGCAATGGGTCAAACAGTTTTGGCTCTGACTCTACTGTGTTTATGTGAGAGAAGATGCCCTGGAATTCTTCAGCATGTAAGACAGTGAACTGTCAAGAGTTAGTCATCAAATCTATGAAAGTTCATTCCAGGAAATACATCCAGAACAGCCAGGGTTTATCACTATTATAGGTGTCATGCTTTGTCCATTTTCTCTTCAACTGTTCTCGTCAACGTAAGAATGATTCAGAGGGCAGAAACATACAGTCTGTGAAGAGAGTCCAGACTCAGTAGATAAATCACACAAACAACGAGCAACGTACCCATATGCAGGTCATTTTGCGGTAAAGGCCCAGGTGTACTTTTAAATAGTATCTGTTTAACTGGAAAATAACCCATCTCACTCATGGGATTAAGACATATTTAACTTTCTTTTTTTTTAATCGCACAAAGCTACAGTAATCCTATTTGTAATACACCAAAACCTTCCAAAACAACACACCCACAAAAAACATTAATTTTAGAAAGTGAGCATCTGCCATGTTTTTAAGATGAATAAACCTTCTGTGAGCTATCAAAAAAATGTGATACACACTGTGCAAGTCTCAAGTCACCCATTCGTTTAAATGGTTAGGTAAACAAGAAACAGGTGCAATGACTTATTGAAACATGTTTCAACACTAACAGGAATACAGAATATGAAAACAGGAATAATCTAATTGGGTTGACCTGGGCTGTATTTTTGGATGTGGCCAGACATTTGTTGTGATTTGTCTCCCTTCAAAAAAAAAAAAGAGAAAAACTTAACTGTATTGAAGGTCTACATGGGTCACTCAGGTTGTGACAATTCGCTGCACAGAACTTTTCTTTAGGTTCCTGGAAAAGCGATTTTGTTCGGGCATGCTGTGCTTATCAAACTAAAAGTAGTTTCAGAGCAGAGTGGCAGCCGGGAAACTTTTAAGATCACCATTTTTTATGCATTCAGAAAAATATGAGACTCAGAGGAGGTTTAATCTGTCTCAGTATACACTCACAGCCAAATAAAATAAGTGTCAAACGAGTGCTAGCTCGTTTGAGTTCAGTTGTGTGCATCCATGTATTAGTGACAACCCCCCCTTAATGTTCCGGGTGTTTGAGAATTAAGATTTGAGAAGCTGGATTTTGTACAGTTTTGTGACACGTGCAGTGCAGACGGGTCCATTCTTTGAGTTATTTGTAGGGTTTGTTAGCTAGTTGTTGGATTTCAAACAGCAGCCATGATTCAAAGATGATCCTTTATGTCTCAGAAAGCCAGCAGAGCGTTCTCTCATCACGCAACAAAAGACTCTGGATCTCACAATAAAATGAAAAGAACGAAGGATGGCTTAAAAATTTTTCGCATAGTCCAGGTGAATATCCCATAACTTGCTGAGTGGAATGGGAGCAATACATAATTTAAAGTTTACGTAGTATTGAGTGAGTCTTTATGTGTCATGTAAACATAAGACTCCTCTAGGCTGAGCAGGAGAGAACAAACTCCAAATATGGAACCAAAAGATTTGGGGAGCAGCTAAAAAATGCCTAAAAGCACACTGTGCAGCTTTCTATTTGTGTTGTTCACATAGATACCTTTGAGTGGAGGAAAGGTCCCATAGATTTTCATATTCAAGTACTTTCAATAACACAATAACTTAGACCCCGGCGCCACTGACGTGTCCGGGGGTAAAAACAAAAATAAAAAAAAAGGAAAAGGCTATACAGTGTAGATACATACAACAAGCAGGTTTACATACTGACTCATTGAGATCATTTGCAACATCCAAAACATTCTACAGATGGAGCAGGTCCACAAAAAAACAAAAAAAACAAACAAAAAAACCCCAAAAGAAGCCAACCAAATCATCATGGACTTGCATGTGTGTGTGTGTGAGTGTGTGTGCAGAGGGAGGCCATCCACCTCTTTTTAGTCCCACTGAAAGAATTAGTGGAGTTTGGCTGCTTCACAGCAGTTGACTCATTTTGTTTCATAACAGTTTGTTCATTCTCCTCATCGTGTTCCTCTCCTGCTCTCGGTGGAGCTTTGCCTCAGTGGAAAGTCCTTCCAAAAAGCTTCAGTAGTTTCACAAACAGGCATAAGCTTTACCTGTGTTGTTATTTACACTGAGAGCTGTCTCTCCTGCTCTCTGAGGATCCTGATCCTGCGCTAATGGCTGCTTCATGATGAATCTTGTTTACTCTTTGACGTCACGGCTGAATTGGCCGTGTTATCGGTGCAGTGTGATTTATGGGGGTGCTTCTGTGGGGGCAGGTGAGAAATGGGTCGATAACGCCACGTACTCGGCAGGACTTGGTATTAATTGCATATTAGCACGAAGAGGCACGACCACAGCAAAAAAAGAAACAAGGTGACCGATAATAGGTTCATCGGTCTCAGTCCCCCCGAGGTCACAGCTGTCCCATAAACAATCCCTCTGTATCCCTGTGCGATGAGTCTTTAGCTGCTACCCATCAAATCTCTCAGGAGCTGTTTTTAGACGGCCAGGGAAGTCAGCCAACCGGCTCCACCCGCTCCCCGTACGAACATACAGCCATCCAGCGCCCTCCCTCCCCACACAGTACACAAAGGTCAGTCAACTGAAGGATTTTTATATCATAGACTGACAGTGGGAGGGTTGACCACCCAATGAGAGAGACACTTTTAGACAGCGTTTTCCTGTGTGTCCTCGATTTGGCCGTGAAATTTCCAATTAATCTACTCCCCTGCTATTTCAGGACACGCCGCACCTCTCTAAGTGTGAAGCCCAAGAATATTATTGTATGTATGATGAAAAAAAACAGTGACCCACCCAGAGGGATTCAGAACTAGGCCCAGCCGGGAAAGAGCTGTTATGAGCTGTAAATTAAGCTGGCCTCTCTAAAATTAAATGAGTGTGAAATACTGGCATCCACGAGGTTCGAAAGGATTTCATGCTTCACGGCCCTTGGATCAACTTTCGATGTTTCTTGATTGTCATCAGCCTTTCCACTTCTCCTTTTCCTTCCCTCTTTCAGGCTGTCCACTGGGATCCTGAGTTAGGTCTTTGTACAGCCAAAGTGTTGGATAAAGCCATCGGGAGGGTTGAGAAATGCACAGCGGAGCTGTTGTCTCGGTTGTAAAATATTCATGATGCGATTACAAAAGACTGAATACACTCTGGAAATAACAAGTGGGAAAAGCCGTGCATTCCGGTCCTGCAACACCTAATTTACTATGTCATACCGTTTTAGCTCCGATAGAAACGTTTAATCTGGGGGAATTTCAGAGACCAAGGCAGTGTTATGGTCGCAGTCTGTCACGATGCCAAGGAAAAACTTCCATTCTTTTACTCTGCACAAAAAGTTCCCGAGCAGGTGATTCACCAATTAAAAACTAGCTGTTTAGACCTCAATACTCTTTTAATTACGCGTGATACATACATGATAACATTGGGAAAAATAAAGCCCAGGGCTTAAGTGTTATGAGTGAGCGTCCACGCCAGCTGATGAAAAACAGACAAAGATGACCAAAGAAGTTAACATTAGATAATTTAAAATCTTGCCTTGTAGCTCTATCGCAAAGAAACATTCTAATAATCAGAAAGCTGATGTTTCGATCCCTAATTCTTCGACATGTAAAGGTATTTTTCCAGTGAGCTGTTCTCGTAATCAGTTGAGTGGACACCTTTCTACCTTCTGAGATCCCCCGGTAAACTAAAAAATAGCCGTAGTTCTGAGTTATCACCAGGATTGCTGTTTAACCCTTTAAAGCCTGATCCAAGAATAAAACAAAACAAAAAATTACTTTTTTTTGTTTTAATTCCTTATTTGGCCTTTTAACAAAATATATAAAAAGAAAAAAAATACATTTGATATTAATAATTTATTACTATGCAACAAGTCAAGATTATTTTTTGTGTAGTCTTCTGCCCCCTGTTATCAGGTGTATCTGATTGTGTACAATAGGATTTTGAGCAAAGTTTTTACCATTAAATTATGCAAAAAGTGTCAGATGCGAAACATTTCAGAAACCGTATGTATCAAATATGATACATTTGGCTTTACGGAGTTAAGGTTGCCATGTGCTGTTTGCCAAGGGGGATTCAGGAAATCGTGAGATGCGTAATGAGTTTCAATCTTGAGGGAAAATGTGTTGGGAATTTCTTGTCTAGCTTCACAGTCTGTCAACAGAGATGTATAATTTTGGAAGAAATGTACAGTAACTGCACATCTGCAGGGATTTAATTGATGACTCATCATAATAAAGTTTAATGGGGTTTCAGCTAAAACATGTTTGGTCATGAACCAAACTTTTTTTTTAAAAACTGGTTGCATCTGTAAAGTCTAACATTTGGTTTAACTCAGATTTCAGATGAATAAAAGTAAATCAGTCAAAAACAAACAGATATTGTCAGCCTTTGCTGCATGGCTCATTTAATCTTTAAAGTGGATGCAGAAAAGTGGGTGGTTAGATTGCTCTGAATCTCTTCTTTTTTATGTAATATTCCAAATAATTGGATGGCTACAACATTAAGTGTCAAAAGGGGGAAATCTAGACTGTTACTCAAGACTTGAACACAAAAGATAAATGATTTTTTCCCCACAAAGTCTGATTAACATCACCATCATCGGGATTTATTGGCTGAGCTTCTGGAGAATTTTATTTTGAGAGTGTTTGGCTTGTGGTTCATTCAGTGCTGTTCACATATGATCCCTGTTTCCATGTTTTGCATTTGCGTCATCTTTACTTTTATTGTAGCTTGAAATTGGTTTTCTTTTTTCTTTTTTTCTGTTTTATTCTCATACGTATAGATATAAGTGCAAATAATGGTTACATTTTGTTCTTCCATCCATTTTCGTAACCGCTAATTCCCTAATGGGGTCGCGGGGGAACTGGAGCCTATCCCAGTGGTCAGTGGGCGAGAGGCGGGGTCACCCTGGATGGTCCCTATTCATCGCAGGGCAACACAGAGACACACAAGGACCAACAACCATGCACACTCACAATCACTCCAAAGGGCAATTTGGAATGTCCAATCAATCTAACATGCAGGTTTTTGGACACTGGGAGGAACCGGGAGAGAACCGCCTCCCATTTTTGTTCTTTAGAAAGTTAAATTAATGTTTTTCATTCCTTACTCTGGGACTATTAAGTGAGTCTAGAATCTTAGCCACCTTCTAAAAATCCCCATCCAGGTGAACACTATTATAAATATCTGTGCCAACAACTCAGCAGTGGGAACTGAGCCTGACTGAACTTATCGACATCAAAAAGGATAGCGAATAAATGTCTGACCTACTTTTGTCTGGGATGAACATCACAGAGTTGCAAGCTGACAGCTGTCAAACATTAACCATAAAATATCCTTTGTTTTCCTTTAAATAGAGCCATGTTGAAACATGAACCTTGTGTAAGCATCTTAGACTTTTTTGAAAACCATCTGGTTTTCAACAAGTATTAAATTAGATGGATACACCCTCAGATGACAGCAACACATGACAAACCTATTGTCTTATAGATTTAACCCAAATCAAGTTTTTTTTTTCAATTAAGGGTTAGGCTTAAACAATGTAAAGCACATGATTCATTAACTTGTAGATCTCCTTTTACCAGCAGTAATTTAGGTTGTGTGAAGGTCTATGAAGACTATTTGACTCATTTATGTGCAGCAGCAACTGTTAACAACTGTTAAGATTGGACGCCTTTATTATTTTGTATAGGATGTATATACACATACACCCTATACACATGACTATAGCATTTAATTTAATTGTATGGCTAAAAAAAGGAAGCAGGAGTCTCAAGAACAGCACAGCTGTGACCTCACTAAAAATACTGTCAGAGAATTTGACAGAAATCATCTGATAACCTGATAAAAGTTCAAGCCAAGGCCAAAATCTGTTGGACTTCATGCTAATGCAGAAAACTGATACCTAATTTATGCCTTTATGCTTTATGTAAATCAAGAAATAGTTCTGGTCAGTTTTTGACGTTGAAGTTTGGAACCTGGCGGTGTCTGAAAATGATTTAGACATCGGTATTCATCACTGACACCTGCTCATAGGACGTGGGAAATTTAAGGTATCTCTGATCAAGAACAAATGATTAGTTCCAGATGTTTAAAGTCTGGATCCGCACAACTAATATTTTTGTGATAGCTCAGAAAACCCTTTGGGGTTTTTTTGTCTTTACGTATGTAAAAAGGTAGAGAAATTGAATTTCTATTTAATTTTCTTTCGCTTACCAGACATATCTTTCCCCCCTTTCCATGCAAAACTGCACAGCATAAAGTTAAGATGAAACATCTTTTTAAACCCATACTCGTGTGTGTGTGTGTGTGTGTGGGTGCCCAACATATGGTGTGTTTTAGTGTGTGCGGACGTCAGATTACGCCGACATCCTGTAAACTGCTGATCAAACACACATAGTGTCCACTCAGCAAGTCGCCGTCCGCCTGGGGTGCTTCTTCACTGATGATTGCTATGTTTCAGCCAAAATATTCACAGCAAGAATTCACACTCTAGTGTCTCACATACAGCCAGTACATGTTACATGACAAAATGCATAAAGTAACATCCCATTTCTGTCCAGAGCCTAACAGCAGGCAGTTTAACCAAACTGGTGCCGTTGAAATATTTACGCACACATTTCGGAAGAAAAGTTAATATTGTAAAACATAAGACAGAATATAATGAATTCCCTGTCAAACTCCAGTTACATAAATAAATCAAATCTCCACAGTAGGTAAAGAAGAATACAAAAATCTCAGAAATGACAACTGAAAACTGGATTTCTGCCACAAAGTCAAAGCTCGTGTAAACAAAAGGACCCAGTCAATGGAGCATTGGCATTACCAGCCTCAGCCTCCTTTTAGCAGGCTTCCGCCCCCACACAATTTCCAGCAGAGAGTGCCGTCATTTGGCAGCAGGAGCTTCAGGCCGCCCACACCGCGCTGATGACCGTTACAGGGGACACTACATAGGCTCAAGCACATAAATTTACATGATTTCCATTCCACAAATGAGCTGCAGAGAAGCTGAGCGAAGTAAAAAATCACCATGAGGGCTCAGAGTGAGTAAGTGCGTTGGAAGAAAGCATTAAAAACACTCGAGTTATTTAAATTTCTGGTGAGGAGCCAAAGACAAGGGCACGTGAAAACAGAGACACGCTGAGCATCTTCGTCTGTCCTCTTGATCACACCGAGAATCAAAGTAGAAAAGCAGTTATGCGTCTTCGGTCCTGATCTAAAGCATTTTAAAAAGATCCGTTGTCACAAATATCTCCTTCATTGGCCCACAAAACTCCTTTTTAGACAAAGGTGCATTTTAATATCTGTTGAATTATTCATTTTTTTATACTGTGAAATAAGCTTGAAAAATAAGCTTTGAATGGGGGATTAATAAAACGTTCACCATTTTTCTGTGTGTGACCGTGAAGTCTATAATGCAAAAAAATAACCAAATATATAGTTTGAACGCACATATTTCACATGAATAGCTTTACTCTGAAATAAATAATTTTCTCTTTGGAAATCATCTCATAGGCACAAACGTGTTCCCTTGTGTTACTGGGTTTTCAGTGCTCTTTTTGCACAATAAATTCAAGAAATGGGAT
The DNA here is from genome assembly GCA_907169785.1 of Menidia menidia. Classification (NCBI taxonomy): domain Eukaryota; kingdom Metazoa; phylum Chordata; class Actinopteri; order Atheriniformes; family Atherinopsidae; genus Menidia; species Menidia menidia. The sequence goes on from CAJRST010013335.1 coordinate 9,423,735, forward strand.
CCTGAATTATTAATAGATCAGTTTCAAATGGTTTGCACATCAAAAGAAAAAAGAGGCATTCCTGTCTTGTACAAGCATTTAATTCAGGATTTTAAAAAAGAGTGAAAACTCAGTCAATGTTCAAAGAGAAGTGTTGAAAGGACTTCAGAAAGATAAGATGATTATAAAACAATACAAGAACGTTTGGCATGGCTGAAGACTTTTATACAGGTCTTGTTTAATACAGTCAGCATCACAGCTTTTCCTAAATAAGTCTTTTTAGTGGAGTCATTTATACTTAAGCCTCTCATCAGAGGAAAATTAAACTTCATCAGTCAACTCAAACAACATAATCAGATGTAAGTTCTAATAATTTATTTACAATAATGAAATGCATTTCAGGTATCTATAATTAACGGATGATCAAGAACAAATTTTTCTGTGATTGAAGTTTCCTCCAGAACTCGATGAGAAGACCCTTTTTTTTCAAAATCATTCTTCAAAGAAAGTTTTGTTTTCTTCAGTAAGTGTAGACTGCTGTAGTCTGAGTTGACTGTGGAGATCCTGTGGAAACAATGGCTCAGTAAGGAGAGTTTGATCTCCCTGGAAGCCTTGAGGGGTTCAGCACAGGGCAGAGCACTGAGTGACCGCTCCCTACTCCATCCCAGCTGCTCCCGAGAGAGTGAACAAAGAGTATCACAATAAATGAAGCCATTAAAAGACTGTAAACCGATGCTAAGTTGCAATACTTACTGAAGAAATCATCATTCTGATTCAGGTTAACAGCTCTTTACGTCCTGATTTCTTCCATCCAGGTGGTTTACATAAACTTTACTTCAGCACTGTATGAAACGGAAACCATGCTGGTCTGGAATATTTGTTATGATTTATATACTAACTCAGGCTTTTCCTTTTTTTCTTCTCTTCACAATTTAAGCATTTTTGGAACCTTTTTGAGCATGGATGACTTAGGCTGTTGTTGTCAACAAAAGGCACTGCCTGAAAACACTTCAAACATTGACATCAACTTAAAATTCACCTTGTTTTATGAAAAATATCATTTCAGATTATTTTTACCAATGACATACCTACTATTGGCTTCCTTGTTATAGGTCATATTTTAGTGTCTGATAACGAGAAAAAACTTGATCATATTCAACATAAATTCCAACAAAGTAGTTTTTTTTAAAACAATGTCAAAAACATTTGTGAACTCTTTTAAAGGTGCACTATGGAGAAAAGAATGTGTATTGCATCAAATTTTCAGCTACAATTTTGGTCCATGCAAAACATTGATGAGCTGTGAAAGTCTGGCCAAGTCTGAACCATTCCTCAACCAGTTGATGATACACATGTGATACAATACTAAACCTTTTTGTGAACACGTCACAGAAGAACACGTTTAGTATCTATAAATATTTGTGAATTGAACAGACCATGTGTCCCCACAGTGACACATGGCTGAGTGGAAAGGGCAGGTTCTGACCTTTATTAGAGTCATTCGCTTAAATCCACTGAGCAGAAAAAAAAGCTATCGTCTGTGTCTGTGAGCTGGCGCCTTACTTTTCACTGCGTCATCAGGTACGACGCGTACCTTTGGAGGTTCCTGTGTCAGGAAAGCTTTGTCAAGGTTGGGAGAGAGTGAGTTATCCTTTCTCCAGCAGCGTCACGCAGCTGTGAGAGGCCTCCTCTAAATCCGTCACACGGCAGGCTCATTCCAGCCCCGCCACTGAGGACAAACACGGGGAAACTTCCCTTTCCCAAATGCAACCGAGGCCCACGGGCCATTTATCACAGAAAGTAAGGAACATTTCTAAATTTTACCGCCAATAAGCACATTCTGACATCTGGCATCAGCTCGGGGACAACTCTCGTCCAGGCGAATCCCGCTGATTTCTGATCCCCGCCCACAGCCACGGACATTTAATCAGGCCTGTAGTTGTGGGGATGAAACACACATAAAAATGGAAGAAGGAGTGAAGAGATGGATGGTGTCAAATTTCAACCCTACCCCTGGTGTTAGAGGACCCACAATCCAGCAAGAGGGAATGACATTGATAAAATGGTCTTTGACTAAAAGGGCGCTCGATATCCAAATGAATCTAAAAAGTCATTTGTATTTGGCTTGATATTTCACGCCAGAGTGGCTTTCTATCAATCACAAGTCACGTCTGGAGGACAGTTGAATTAGAATAAGAAATATTGAAAAAATGTCCTGGTGGGCTTGTTTCGCCTTATTGCCCTGAGTAAAAGTGGCAGAAAGAGATGTTTTTGGTCTATTTTCCACAGATCAGTTATAACGAATGAAAGTTATGATGCATTAGAGCATGAACATTTAGCCGAGGAGGGCAGAAAGTCAAAGTATATTTGTGCACTGATTGAAACCATCCTGCATTTATTGCGACATGGATGGAAGTTCAACATTTCCCCCTGACTTTGTGTCATAAAACGGGAAAAAGATGACTCAATGTCTTTGTTTAAGCTCACATTAAGCTCTTTAAGGTTAATTTATGGCGTTGTTAGTAGTCATGGCTGAATTGACCTTGTTGTAATCAGATGGATACGTTTCCTATCCTCTCTTTTTCTCGCACTTAATAATATGTGCTGGTAGTTTCCTCTAAAAAACTGTGTCAGCTGGATGAGTCAGAGACAAACCAAGAGACAAGTTCAGTCCATTTAGAAACAATTGACGAAAGACAAAAGATGAAAAAGTTTTTTTTTTTTTAATTATCGTTCGATTTAGTGGAGATTTTGTCATGATGTTACTTGATTGTGTTTCTATTTTTCTCATTTCTTCGTTCATGTTCTGTTTCCTGTGTCCTCCTGTGCATCTGCCACCTTCTCTCTTGTGCTACTGCTTTGGGATTTTGATATTCTTTCGTATTTTCTCGGTGTTTAAGTTTCTCGGTGATTTGTTCTTGGTGTTTGATGATAAATTTCCCCAAGTCTGCCGTTGGAACAGATTCCATAATTGCATTTCAGTACAGCATGACTAATGCCGGACGGACGCTCTGTGGGGCTCCAGCAAGTTCCACCAAGAATGTTTCAATGTGACAGAAAGCAATTGGTGTTTAAGCGAGTCGGTTTGTTTCACCGTTTCCTCCAGATAACGTTTCTGCTGACTGGATAATCAGGCTGTGTTTCTTAAATCTCCCTCCGCTGTGGACCATCTTTAATTACCACGACCCGGCTCTTATTCACAGTGACGGGACTGCTCGTTAATCACATCAGAACGCCCACAGAAGGAGATGGTGGGCAATATCTGATCCCTCAGATAAGCTCAAAGCTGTCACAGCTCCCACGAGCTGACAAAGCCCTTCTTCTATTGCCCATTCAGTTGTTTTCAGTCCTGCTTCATTTAAAATAAGAAGAGTCAACTGCATTCCTCACAATCGCGTTAAAAATGATTTACCTCCGTGAATTTAAATGATCTGTCTCGGCCCATAGGCCTCCGTTCCTAACCCTACCACAAGGCAGACAGATGTGCCAGCACAGCTGGAGACAGCCAGAGTTTCCATGTGCGCCGGCCACAGCGTTGACAGAACACGGCTCGATTTGGCTGGGCCAGTCTGAGCAGACTTTCTTCTGATGTAAAGCTTTTTTTTTTTTTTTTTTAATGGGAAAAAATGTCGTTTGTTTTTACCCTGAAAAAAAGATTTGTGAGGAGAAAAAGCCACAAACATTTTTACAGTTTTTGTCCCCACGAAGAAAACCGGAGAGGAAGTTTTAAGGTCCTGTGATTTCACGTTCAGAAACCGTCAAAGATCCTCTCCTTCATGGCAGCTATGAACATTAAGCTGAATTTAAGTATCCCAAAGGTCAACTGTCAAAGCACACATACATGTATTTGAGTCAATTTAGCAAAACAGCCCTTTCTGTGAATTTAATAATTATTTTTTTCAGGGAGATTTGGACCACAAGTGATAGAATATTATTAAATCAGACAAAGAAATATATTTAAATATATACATAGCATGAAAGAAAAATTAGAACCGAGGGATGAATTAGCACTCACTCCTAAATAAGGGATTTCAGTCTTCAGGTCAGAATATGTGTTGATCTTTAGAATCGCACGCTGTGCATGTCAAGGCCCAAATGTTCATCAATCCAAAGACTGTACATCAGAGGAAATCAACTACAAGCAATAAAACTGTGAATTCGTCCCGGACATCTGAGCAAATTCAGCATGTTTAATGAAAACATGAGTTTGTAGAGCCATAAAAACCTATTTGATTTAGGGGTAATTCCAGGGGAATTTGGAATTTAAAAGGAGGCGAGTCGAGAAAGCTTTCCAAATATGCGTTCAAAACAGTGAAAACTCTAGTTTGGCATAAAAGACACTGGCAAAGCTCCCATGACTGTTTAGCGGTTATGTGAATTAAAGAGCTGACTCGTTTGGTGCAGACTTGTTTGCTTTCTTTTTCTCCTTTTCTTTTCTTTCGATGGAGGTGGATTTGCAGTGCAAGCCAGAATTCATCTGCCTTCCTCCCACGCCCTTATGTATAATTTAGATAGAAATAATGGACATCTTGACGTAAAGCACAGACAATAAGCTTTCCTGAATTCACACCAAGCATCTCGCTTTATCATTTCTTCCTTTATAAGTGCACTTTTGACTGGGCCTCCTCGGCAGCACTCACATAAACCTGTAATATGTTTATATGTCAGAGTTGATGATTTATTAATGCTGGTGTCCTGCCTTCAATCTCAAATAGACATTCTCCACCTACGTATTCTTTCCACTGTTCAGATCTTCTGTTTGTCTATTTGTGTGTTCATTATCTGAGATTTCTGCATAAAGGTGATATTATACTGGATATATGAGGTAAAAGACATCTGCCAAATGAGGAAAAAAAGGTTTCTCTAAGCTCTTTAAGGAAACGTGGTAGGAATCATTATTCAGGGCTGCTGTACAATGAGAATACACACATGTCTATACTGATTTTTACTGAATATTCTACAAGTCGCGCCTCACATAATTAATATAATGCAATATAATCAGGTTGTGGAGGGAAGACTGTTTTGCTTTTAAAGCTACATCTATGGAGCTGTGGCACGAAATTATTTCTTTTCCTTCTCAAAAGAAGGTCCAGTCTCCCTGTTCTTAGATTTCTATGTTAGATTAGTGGAGAAATCGTATTTCATTCAGTTCCAAAAACTCAGGAAAGTCAAAAAATTCCCTTTGTGATGATTTCACTGTTTTAAAACCCAGTAATCAGCCAAAACATTATGACCACTGGCCAATGGGAAAGTGAACAGCAATAAACCCACTCAAAGCCTTAGCTTGAGAAAGAGTAAACAGTATATTGAAGAGCCTGAGGTGTTCGACTGACCTCTCCAGATCTAATAGCATCCCTTCGAAGCAATGCCAATTCCAATTGACCGTCTCTTTGACCGTGTCTTGACTGGACGGAGCTCTCTGGCCACGATAAAGAGAGTGTTATCCTGAATTATTCTGATCTAATAAAATGTGTCTGTTCCTTACACACAACGGTGAAAATGCTAAAGGCCCGGCTGTCTCAAGTACTGGACTTATTCCAATCTACAGATCAAATGAAAAAATTCTTGAAATTTTGAGCTGATTTAGAAAAAAAAGAAGTTCAAGCTTGAAATGAAGGAGATTTCGACAGGCTGTCAAATCCACACAGGAAAAAATATATTTACAGAAAGAACCTTTAGCTTTAAATCTGCGTCACTTAAAGAAAAATCTTTTTATCACTGAAGGGGACGTAAAATCGGTCATAATCTCTAGATTTTGGAATGACATCTGTGAGCATTTGTGTACTCATCCTTGTGGTTATTGTGTGGTTTCTCGGGGCACAGTCAGCGCTCCCTTTCTTTGCAGAATTAGAAACATGCAGCGGCTGAAGAAGTAGCCAAATATTAAGACTGGCATCTGGGGTCCAGCCACACCGTCAGACAAGAGCTTTTAAACAATTTGCACGGCAGAGCGTGTGTGTTTCGTCACATTAAATCATTTGAGACTGTTTCTGTCTCTGACAGCATGTTTGTCTTTTCTCGGCTGAATATTCAAATGTGAACATTCCACCGTTTCATTTTTTTGGCCTAGCGAGACCCAGTGTGTGGATTTCCACTTCCACTACCAGGCCTGAGACAAATGTGCCCATCACTGTTCCCCTCGGTACCTCTGAGTAAACGGGTATGACATCATACCGTCTCACTGTGACTGGGACAAGTTTTTTTTCTTCCCACGGGACCTCGTTTCCTCGCTGCATTAAATGGAAACAAAAATCCGATTTTGCATTTTAGCGCACGCCAAACTCCTGTCAGGTTTTAAAGATGGGGATGGCAAGAAATGAAGAATCGATAACATCAAGGCATGTGCTGTTTGGGCAGAAAGGGCAACGAGACCAGCCCTCAGACAGTTGTGGTGGATGAGTGTTGAGCCTACAAGCCAAGATAGAATAGTTGGATGAAGATGCAACCAAAAAAAAAGACTTTTTCTTCTTCAATATTGCATTAGAAGGAAGAGAAACCATGTTTATTGCATTTCAGGGTGCCTTAGAGATCATAGGGTGCGGTCCCAGGTTTTTTCTTTCCCCCACTTTGCATTGATTAGAAGGGGAAATGATGAAGAAGGACCTTCAAAATCATAAACCCCAGACTTATTATTGGATGAGGCAGTGGGCTCCAGAGGCCAAATGGCATCACTTGTAAGAGGGATTTCTGTGGAAAATGGGGGCAACGGGGTCTCCGTGTGGAGCTGGAGGAAAAACACGCACGGCGGCCAGACACTTCAACTCACTAAAAGGGAACCAGGAAAAGAAGAGTGGCAGATGTAGAAATTCAGTCCAGGACCAACCAAACACACTGAAAGAAGCCCTTTCAAATGGGTTTTTTAGATATGTCCAGTATTGGCTTCTTATTGCTGCTCAGGTGTGATCACTGGCTTTCACAGGAAGAGCTACTTCTTCAAATCTGCTTTGTGTAGGGCCAAAACATTTTGGAACTAGACTTTGTATGGCCAATGCTTCCTGGGTCTTGAATCTGTTCTGTTTGTTGTTTCTTTTTTGTCATTTTGAGGCATTTCATATAGGGGTTTCACTTGACGATGCAAAGAGAAACAGAGATCTAAGCAAAAATGGTGAAGTTAAAGTTCTGAATCTGAACCCTGAGCTACAACTCTCATTTACACGTTCTCCTTTTTGTTATTGAAACTCTGTTGTCCTTTAACAGCAGTCTAAAGGGGAAAAAGTTGACCGGGCCATCGGTGAGCTCACTTGGATGAGCAGGTGCCCCGGAGGCTGCAGCTGTGCTGGGACTCAGCGCCAGCTTAGAACCCTTTGATTAATCTTCTCTCCGTCTTCATTTTCTCTCATGAAAACTGTCCAAAAACAAAGAGACAATCATGCTAAAATTAATATATAAAAAGCTGGATATCTGCCTTTTAATTTAGCATATCCTTTTAAAGAAAGAACCCTAATGGCACTGGACTTCTCTGCTTGAATGTCATTTTCTGGGAATGATGGAAAAATGAGATTCCACTCAGTGCAGTTCAGACATTCCCAGCACACGGCCTCAAAAACTGAGGCTGCATGCATGTAAGATCAGCATGAAGACGAAAAACTATAATAATTTGGTCACGCCGCATTACATTTTTCCCAATAACCTCCGTCCTTTCCAGGCTTCGCTAACCTATAAGGGGCCACCTGACTGTGTGTCCATGTCTTTATAAGGCAGCCTTGTAGCTGTTATAAAAGGTCTTCCTGCAGGTGTCCGTCTTTAAAAGAATTCAACCGATTTTTGTGTCAGTGCTTGAGCCAACGGCTAACTTGAAATGTCGTTTTTAAGTTTGTTCTTTTTTCTTTGGTTTTCCAAACCATAATCTGTACAGGAACGCTCACACTTTGCCAGGTGGTCCACAGTTTGCAGGAACGCTGCAGAAATGCCCTCTCAGTGTCATTCAAACTGCCAAAAAAATTAAAGAAAACATTTTATGAATGAGGGAATGTTCCATGTTTTCTTATTCTTAACAGAATAAGTCATTCTAAAAGTGACCTTCAAATGCAAAACAGCCATGGTGTGATTTATCCTCAGCATTCTGACATGTCATTTGTTTGGCCAAGCCTCTGTCTCTGTCTTGAAGTCATTTATTCAGATCAATTAAACTCAAGGCTCCTGACCGCTGCACAGTCCATCCATAATGTACCGGAGACTTCTGGACAACGGATACTCCAGGGGCTATTTTCAGCTGTTATTGAAACAGCAAATGGATAGATAAATAAATAAATATATAAATAACGCACAGCATGCAACCCAATCTGTTCAAATCGATCCAGGAGCTCAAAAACATCTCAGGCGGAGGGACTGTGGGTGACGGACAGAAAACAGGTCAGCCTGTGGACAGACTGCGGCACAGCGGACGCGAACCTGGCCCAGGGCGCGCGCAGCTGCAGGCACGCCCACGCGCACGTCGAAGACGCGCGAGCTATAAAAAAAAAAACCCGCACGGGGCTCCAGCCTCAGTGGGGATCCTTCACACGGGCAGGTCGCCATGAGACGGACAGGCTCCACCTAGACTGGAAAACGCTGCGCAAAGGACGCAAAAGCCTCCACCGTCCCTGTTCCGTTGGGTTTTATTAAGGAGAAACATGACTTCCCAGCTTCATGAAAAGGACTTATTTTGCTTCCCCCTGTTCCCGGACTGTTCAGTTTATTGTAATGACGCGCTGCATGGAGGATCTCTGATTATTTGCTTTCCAAGAAACATTTAGCCGGACCGAGAAGTGGATCTGACCTGTTGTGTTGGTGAGCCTTTCCTCGATTTCCTCCTATGGTCACATTAAATAATCAAGTTTCCCAGCTAAAGTAATGATAATGCAATAATTATAATGCCAAAAAATGTTTCTGTAAGAACAGGATATACTGCAAGCATATATCCATTGCAAAGAGCCCCAAGGTCCATTTGAGCTGTGTACAGAGGATGCCTTTTAAATGGAATTATTATCTTTAGTTTATCTATATTTTAATAGCAGGATGTAATTTCTAACTCCACTGTGGTCAAACTTTTTGCATTTTTCATCAGGGTGGATTGAAAAAAAACAAAAGCCATGTTAGATGATCATTTTGGGTTTAACTCTTAGTTTGTGGAAGTGCTCAAACCCAAACTCAAACCTCAGTGCTGGATAGATTAAAAACATTCTTCTAGAATTAAATCCCTGGTTTGGTGTTTTTGAGGCTTGGTGCAGGGAGCTGACTAAATTACCCAAATTCCTACACTGGATGATTTTTTTTGTTTTTGTTTATTTGCTGTTGTTGTTTATCTCCTTTATTCTACCCTAATTTGTTGAGGTTTTCAACCTCACCGATCATCCTAGATGGGTTTTTGATGTGAACCACCTAAATGAGATTTGCTCTTATTTGTTCTGGCACTTTCTGAAGCGCGTGTTTCTGATCCCTTCCTGCAGCCTCTCTCAGGCATGGACCCCGCGGGCTTTGGCGTGAAGAGATGTTTGCCCTGAGCCACCGCAACTCCTCGGCCCCCCCGCTCCTCCCCCGGGCGGCCAATGCCAGCGGGGGCCGGGCGGAGGACCGGCTGGTCGGCGAGGGGGACTCTCAGCAGGGTCACTCGGTGCAGCCGGCGGTCATCCTGTCCATGACGCTGGGCATCGTCTCCAACATCGTGGCCCTCTTCATCCTGATGAACGCGTACTCGCTCCAGCGCCGGCGCTCCAAAGCCACGTTCCTCCTGTTCGCCACCTCGCTGGTCATCACGGACTTCGTGGGCCACGTGATCCCCGGCGCCCTGGTCCTGCACCTCTACCTCACCAAGGGAACCACCTCGGAGAACGTGGACTCCTCCGACGGCATGTGCCGCTTCCTGGGCGGCTGCATGGTGTTCTTCGGCCTGTGCCCGCTCTTCATGGGCTGCGCCATGGCGGCGGAGCGCTGCCTGGGGGTCACCAGGCCGCTGCTGCACTCCTCCCTGGTCACCAAAAGGCGGACCAAGGCCTGCCTGGCCGCCATCTGGCTGGCGGCCCTCGGCGTGGCCCTGCTGCCGTGCCTCCGCCTGGGCTCCTACACCTACCAGGAGCCGGGGACGTGGTGCTTCATCAACGTGCTCAACGACACCCGGGGCGTGGACGTGGCCTTCGTGGCGCTGTTCTCTGGACTGGGCCTGACCTCGCTGGCCGTGGCGCTGGTGTGCAACACGGTCAGCGGGCTGACGCTGGTGCTGGCCCGGCTCCGGAGGCGGCCCGGCTCCCATCACTCGGCCAGGTCCCACGACATAGAGATGGTGGTGCAGCTGGTCGGTGTCATGGTCACTTCCTGCATCTGCTGGTGCCCTCTGCTGGTGAGTACTAGCAAGTACAATGGGGATGACTTTTAAAAAGATACAGGATTTGTGTTGCACAGCTTTCGGGTCTTTGTAGCTTTTCTCTAGCAAAACTCACAAAAGTACTTGCTCAACAGCAAGATCAAACTTTTTCTTTTCTTAGAAATATGTGAGTGTGGTCAGAGGAAATCTCCATCATTGCTGTGCTTGGATTCATTTGTAGTCACACATATATATAAAGTACTTTAAACACAATGTTAACTAGGGGATTCTTCAAGTAAGAATTTTTCTAGAGAAAGTTTAAATTTTGCTTCAGTCCAAGTTTGGTCCAGAAAAATCGTTGGTCTAGCTGCATTTATTTGATTTACTTGAGATATAGCACATCTGCTATATATGTAGAACAAAACTCTAAAAGTTCAATTCTTTTTCCTAAATGACCTTAGCTTATACTTCATTGCTCTAATTATATACATGAATATACACCCATAGTTCAAGTGGGATCCGGTGTTTCCTTTGCACAAATCAAATCATGTATTTCAGCATGAGAGTGCATAATTTACCTCTCTGCAGCTGTTTTTTTTCAGCAGTTTTCTTTTTTGAAATGGAAGTGACACAATATTTATGCTGTCAAAGAAATGTTTTTTGACGTATGCATTAAAAATGCTTGTAAAACTGCATGTGTCCAGACTTTGGACTGGTGCTGTGTCTGCTTACTGTTAAAAGTGTGTGACTTTTAACAGCAACCATCTGGATTGCCAGAATTGACATTAATCAAAATGAGGCCTTTTTTTAATTATCTCTCATTCTGCTTTTAATGTAATATTATTCTCAACTGTGGTGGAGGGAAATGTTAAAATGCTCAATCCGTGATATCTGTGTCACCAAAAACACAACGTCTTAAAAACATTTGAAATTTGCTGCTACGGCAAATTGATTATTTCTGCTAAACATGAAAAATTGTTTTTATTCTCTGAAATTGATCAGAAATGAATGTTTCTTGTTTGCAGATCTTTGCTTTGATGTCAGTGATCCTCTCCTACACAGGAACCATTGGGGACAACCTCCCCAACTACAAGATCCTGTTGGTGTTGGGAGTCCGGTTGGCCGCTTGGAACCAGATCCTCGACCCCTGGGTCTACATCCTGCTGCGCCGCACCGTGCTCCACAAAATCTACCTCGTTGCAAAGTGCCAGACAGGCATGAGGGGGACCATGATAGGCCGCTGGGAGCAAAGCTCCTGTCCCAGCCTCGACAAGAAAGAAGTCAACCGAGTCTGAGCCATTACGATTGTGTAGATGGGCTTAATTACTGGGTCACTGAAGACTCTAAGAACTCTGCATGCAAAGGACTAAACTATGTGGCTTTGATGGTGGCTCTTACCGACTTCTCAAGTTTGGTATTTCGCATTTCATTGCTTTTAAATTGTTTATCCTTTACCAAGGAGATTTGGGTCCGACCTGAAAAAGCTAGCTATTGCTATGATTTTGCACAAAATGTTATTGTGATGTTTATTTCAAATGAGTGAACAATTCCTAATTTATATTCACATCTGAGGGACTTTAAGGTTTATAGAAAGGATATTTATAAAAGAAAAAAAAAAGAATATTGTCTGGCTCCATCACTTTGCCTCATTTACACCAGCTTTGAAAGTAAATAAAAATGGCCTACTTACACAGTGCTTATATGTGTTGAGTCAGCTGTGGAAGAAGTGAGCTGCATCAGTATAACCATCAAAAGGAAGCTCTGGAGCAAACCAGAGGCGTGATAAGTGTTTTGCTAAAGCTATGTATTCTGTTGAATGTACTTTATTAAGACATGCTCATATTCAAATACTGTGGAGTTAATGTACTTTTGAATTCATACATAATTTTGTGTGCAAAAGGAAGATAATGTAAGATTTTATAAGATGATACTTGAATGTCACCCTCGGTTTCCTAAGGACATGTAAAAAGCTTTAAACTGAATGTAAATAAAACAGTGCAATGTGTTTTTATATTAAGATGTTGTATTATGTTTTTTCTGTGAAAGGAAGATACTTGAGATATTAATTTTCATCTGTGGTGCTTCGTATGTCTGTATGTGAACCCTTTATCAGTTTGACATGATTTATGTGCATTAGTTTAGTAAGACAAGAGTTATTTGTCACAAAGCACAGTGATGAGCAAAAAAGTAAAGAGTCTGATGCTTAACTTTGGAAAAGTGAACTTTAGCCATAAACACAGCAGGATTCGTCAGCCCCTCCCTTCTCATCTCATCAATCTTCTCTATCTGTGAGTCACAGACAGATCAACTGTCAGTTTTTAAAAAGCTCCCCTCAAACTAAAAGCCCCTGTTCAAAAACTTTGTCACATGCAAGAAACTTAGGAGCCATGAGCGCCAGGTATCATTTGTATATGAAAGTTGATGGGTGTGAAAGTAAGCAAAAGAAGGATTTTCACTGTGAAATTTTCTAAAGCACCGTTCTGACAGGGTGCCTCCCTACTTTGTAAGTCGCTTTGGATAAAAGCTTCTGCCAAATACCTAAACATAAACACATGACCAGGCTGCTCTCTAACTTCTCCCCAAAGGAATGTATTGTCAAATCTAGAAGGAACAAAAATTGTAATGATTTTGCAACTGTCACATCTAAAAAAGGACTAGATATTTTATACGTTTTGTAGTATGAGGTTGAAAGAGGTCCAAGTTTTAGAGGTTTGCCCATGAATTTTGATAAGAGCAAAAAGAAATCCCCAAAAGTTCAGTTGTTTAAAATGTTAAATTGTATATATACGCCTAAAGACACAAATACCCTACAAAAAAGGTGAACTTTTTTCATTTTCAACTTGTTGAAATCGTATTGGACGACTTAAGTGATTAAATTGGAGGCGTTCAGTATAGCGAAAACGCTGTCTGGCATTCTCACAACAATCGAACGAGGAGCTTCTTCCAGCAGGTGGCAGTATGTACGGAATGTGTGTATGTTGGGAATTAGAAAGAGAGAAGAAGAAGCAGAGCGGGACTTCCCACGAAGAAGAAAATGTACTGTGCCCTGCTTATAGTGGACACAAACGGCCATTAAACCTACAAGAAAATATTAAAAGCCTAGTCAGTTTCTCACAAAAGATTTTAATTTATTGTTCATTAAAGAAGGTAAGACATAAAAGTACATACGGACTCAATAACACGTTATTGGTTAGCCAAATTCATGGTTGTGACAGCAAATTTGTGCAGTGGTGCTGGCATGCTCGCTGACGTTAGCTAACAACAGATGAGCCGTCTTGAACTATTCCAGCTACCCGCCTCAATTTACGGGTATCAAAATGTTACCGAACAATTTGCATAAAACATGCACATTCAGCTCGTGAGGAGCCCAGCCAATCACGCACAAGTCGTTAATTTTTCGTAAAATAACGTGCTGCGCAAGTTTCCTGCGCATTAGCGATAGCCTAGACTAGCTCTTGCGCAGATCCCACTGTTTCCATGCCAGTAACAGTTTGTTTTCACCGGTTCAACTTGGAATTTTCAATATTATCACAGGAAACGGCCTCGGTCTGGCAGCGTTTACAGGATGGCAGCCCCTTTAGCGCCTTTGTGGGACGAACACCAGGCCTACGAGGAGCTGCTGTACTGGGACAGCCTGCTTCAACAGGGCCACCGACTCCTCCCGGAGGACTTTGATAGGTACTCTGAAAGCATGCAGTTTTTCACCACATATACACTCATTAGGATGGTGCGAATACAAGACAACAGTATATTCATCCACCCTTGTCCATCCTCTAAAGTTGTTTTGTTTTTTCCATTGAAGTCTGTAGAGTTTGGTGTTATTTCTTTTGGTAGAAATATGTTCATACAAAGATAAATACATTCAATTCTGTGTTACCAGCTGTGCCTTTTCATTGAGATCTGTATGCTTACTGCGAACTGTTAGAATAAAGGAGGACTATTCATTATGCAGGGAGTAAAATGACCTTTTAATGGTTTTGCTTTCTGTTCAAAGTTGCTTAATGCTTTTTGAATCCTGCTTTAACTTGAAAATTGAAAGATGTGTTAAGAGTGATCCTCTTTTTCTCAATCCATCCATCCAGATACGAGGAGCTGCGTTACTGGTACGACTGCCTGTGTTATGAGGAGGAGCTGAGACAATACCACGATTACATGACTAGCATTGGGGGTATTGAGGATCATCGTCATATGGAGGTTCTTCTTCTTGATAAACTAAGACATTTTGCCTACTTCCTCTTCCAAATTTAAGCTAAACACATTGTTTTCCATTACATTTATTTTCTGTTGGTACTTTATAAAGCTTGATCTTCCTCTTGAGTCAAAGTTGTGTCGTCTGTCTATTGTTTTTTCCATGTATTTATAATTGTAGCTGCTTAAAGTTTACTTCCTACTTTTTTGTTCCGCTCATGAAAGATTTACCTAGAGTAAAGATCAGTTGCAGTGAAATGCTCTCCTTTAATGATCAGCAGTTTTCATATATTAGGTTGTTATCTCAAATTACTCATTGATTGTTAAATATGTATTTTGTGTCCTAATTTATTTTCAATTAAGGAGGCCCTGGTCCCTCGGAAGCACACAGGCGCACTCGACCGCACAGTAATGGCCAAACACGCTGAAGTGTACCCCTCTGCAGAGGAGCTGGATGCTGTGCAGAGAATAGTTTCCCATGTGGAATGTGCCCTGAAGACTGTGTCTAACACAATCGATACTCCAAGTGATCCCAGTGACTACACAGAAGAACTGAGGTAGGCTCGCTACTGAGCCTGAGTGGTATACTGCATTTGGTTTGCTTTAGGTTTGGGTCTGCCGACTTAAATCATCTATAAAGGAATCTTTCTTTTTCGTAGCAGTGCTTTGCGTCAGTTAAAGATAAACAATTATTTTTTCTTTCCTTGTTTTCCCCTCTTTCAGCATGATGGAGGATTCAAAAGATCGTGTCTTACGTGGCGTCATGAGGGTTGGTCTGGTGGCCAAAGGACTCATTCTGACGGGAGACAGGAACCTGGAGCTGGTGTTGCTGTGTTCCAGCAAGCCTACAGTGACTCTGCTAAAAGACGTGGCTGAACAGCTAGCTGCTCAGTTAAAGGTAGGAATGCAAGCATTTTGTTTTTATTATTACAAACGTATTCATTTGTTACAGATGTTTTGTCTCTTCGTTCTTTTCCCTCTTTAGGTCATATCTGATGAAACGTACACAGTAAACCATGATCCGGAGGAAGCGACCATAGTAGTGATAAGCACGGGCGAGACTGTCCTGACCCTGACCATCCACCTGACGTCCCCCCTCATCAGGACAGAGCAGATGAGTCACACTGCAGAGGAGGAAGGTGCGTATACTGGCCCAGCTTCCCGGGGGACCTCGGCTCTCACAGGCCTGCTCTGTGTCCTCAGTTTGCAGCCGCTGTGCTGCTCCACTGACCCCCAACACTGTACTGATGGAAACCTTGGAATTCCACTGGGCGCCGCTCACGTCTCACCGCAGCATCTTTTAGACATTATTTTCCTTTTTCAAAATTAGAAAGCTCCTACTGAAAAATCTCTTCAACTGTGTTTTGAAGTACAAAGACGAGAGGTTGGATTCAAACCTCTCCCGCAGTTACCGTCCACACAATGCCGATCACAGCACATGTGAGAACAGCTTTAGTCCTAATGAGTTTCAGAATAAACGAGGAGCAGCATGACAGCTGACTGGGATGTTAGACCAGAAAATGAAGGCATTGCCCCGCGTCGAATGAAGCTGCTAGTGCTGGTTCTGAAATGCCAAAGAGGTGTTTTTCAGCACTTGAATGCGGCAACGCTGATTTCCTGGTTATTTGTTCCCCCCCCAAAGAAATTAGCCCGCTAATTGCTAGCAAAGCAGGGAACTGCATCTAAATGCTCGACGTGTGGTCAAACCACATCCACAGCCACGTAACAGCTGCGTCCAGTGGAATCTAGGAGGTTTGCCTCTCAAAATTGTAGGTCTGTGTATCAGTAGAACTCAGTGGAGCGTGTGCAGAAAGCCTTAGACCGGTGCCAGTGAAGAACCAGCTAAAATTAGCTCATCCCTAGCGTCATTTTGTGATAAAATGTTCCTTAAGACTCCACGTTTAATCAGCTCCTGCTGGTAATGACACAGCCTCAGTCACAAAAAGAACTATGTATGCTCTTGTTTTTAATGTAAAAAGTGATGGCTCTTTCAAGAATAACAAGTCGAAGCGCGCTTTGCATGACCTTGATGGTAAACATGTACATTTTGGGCCAGCTGCAGCAAAACTGATGGGCAGTAGGGGCATTTCAGTGGCTTACCTTTTACAGAAATTGAATTGGGAAACAACGCACATTTCTAAATAAAGGGGGAAGCAGCCAAACCGTTCCCTGTTTACACGTTTTTTCGGATGAGTGGATTGTGTGTGGAGATTCCGTGTTCAACAGCATGAGCCATGTTCACATGTTGTCAGTTCCAGTGGCTTTTAAAGGTCAGGGAGCTTGTGGAGCCTCTCATGTGGTTCCGTAACAATCACGTGAACATTTCATGCTCACAGATGCAGTTTGCTATGAGCAAATGTACCTGTCTTTGTAAGATGTAACGTCTCTGTTTTCAGTTATTCCTGCTTACCGTAGAACATCATGACCTGTCCTGTTTGGTGTTGTTTTTGTCAGCACAGCCTCACATGTGTGACTTTGCAGTTACTTTTTCAGTTTGTGGTGTTGTTTTGAGTCTTTGGGCCTAAAATTACACAAAAACATTAAATCTGAGTACGGACAAGATGTGAAAAGCGGTTAACTTAAAAAGCAAAAAAGTATGTCATACAGAGACAACGAAACGGAGCTGTGAACCTGTTATTGATGCCTCGCGTTCAGTCAGTCAACGGCTGCTTCCATTTTGTTGTTGTTGTGGTTTCTTCTTTGTTAAGCTATTTCCAAAACAACCAGGTTTGGAAATGCCCTCCATACAGGAAAGTCTTTGTTGTTTTGATACACGGAACAAAAACATGACTGTGTGACGCACACGCCGCACACTCCAGACACGCCAACTGTCACAAATCTCACAATGAGCCATCACTCTGTCTCTCTTTTTTAAATGATTTTTTTACATGCTATCATACAGTGCATCACAGCATTATTCAGGAAAAAGCAAAACGTAGCTTGTTTATCGTAAGCTTGGTTCCACTTTGTCTGCCATGTCTTTTAAAAGCGGGAGGTTTGATGTCCGTTCGTTCCAAGTTGAAATCAGTAGAGGCGAATTGAAACCGCGTCCTGCATGAACATCCTCTGAAACCTTCATTCATGTGTCGATATTCATAGACAGGTGGAGTTACCACAGCAGCTGAACGTTTAAGAGCCGTTCAGCTGTCTCCTGTTTAATGTCGCTTTGCGTTGCTCGTTGTTTTTGTTTTAGTCCCTTCACTTGTACGTAACCAAGTATCCTGGTTAAGCACAAATGAACCTGTTTGAAACGAGTGAATCTGTTTTTTTGTGGAGCGGTGATGGGAAACTTTGTGCTTCTCGTCTGTTCCGAAGCCACGTTTTGGGCAGGGAGGAATCAGTTTTGCTGCAGCGCGGGCCACACGGGAGGTTTCTCTAAATGCCTGTGATTTACAACTGATTGCCTTATAGTTTGTCAAGTTTTGTAGGAACGCTGGACCTTTGACCAACTGGACACCCTGTCTCGGGAGGTGCGGGGGGAGCAGCGAACCCTCAGGGAAAGGGGAGTTTAGCCTAGCACAGTACCAAGCAATTAGGGCTTGGTTTTACTCACACCTTCACACGCTTTGGAAAAGCTAGCTGACATCAGTGAGACGAGGCCGATATTCTTACTGGGGGGGGGAGAAGAAAAAAAAAACACAAACACAGTAGATAGAAGGGACCCCCTTTCCCTGCTGCTGGTGGTTTGGGAAGAGCTGCTACTCCCTGAGCTGCAAGACAGAGCCGACCCCCTTGGTCAAACTGTACCTTTTCTTCTTAGCCACCTCGTCAGTAGAAACGCAAACCGTCAACGATCCGCCGGACGTTCTGGACAGGCAGAAATGCCTGACATCCTTGGCGTCTCTCCGCCACGCCAAGTGGTTCCAGGTTTGCATTCACGTCCTTATTTGTGTATGAGGTTGAACTGTTTTCTTGAATGATCACTTTTTGTTTGTGGTCCATCTAGAGTCAGTAAGAGCTCGTACTTCTTTCTTTTTGTTGTAGTTTTCATTTAAGATGACAAACTTTGGCTGTTTGAGTGGGGGAAAAAAAAAAAGTGGAGGGCTGACCAGCTGATCCATCCCAATGACCGATAGGGATCGATCATTGGGATGGATGAAAGCGTTGACTTTTAGACGGAGCTCTCTCCACCTCGCCGGCAGCGCTGTGCAGACTGCCTCAGACTCACACGGGCCAGCTCCAGCGCTGCTCGACTTGGAGACCGCTCAGAAGTCCTGACCTTCCTGTGCTCCTGTGGAGACTCAGAGAGCACAGGGGTGAGGTGACCCCCAAAAGCCACTGCCCCCCATCCCCCATCCCCCTGGCTGAGCGGGCCTCCCTTTTGTGTCTTCAGGCCAAAGTCAACGACCTGAACTGCGCCGTCGTCGTGATCCGGGTCATGAGGGATTTGTGTAACCGTGTTCCCACCTGGAGTCCCCTCTCTGGATGGGTGAGAGATCCGCCCTTCCTCTCCCTCAGATTTCTATTTGGACAATTTTCTCTTTTCTTGTTTTTGTTTTATTAAACCTCTGGAGGTTTGTGGTTCCTAAGCTGTCAGTCCCCCTCACTCAGCTGAATGATTGTGTAAGACTTTGTTGAGAGGTGTCCACGTTTAGGTGTGTGTTCTGTTCCCGCTGTAGCCTCTTGAACTGCTGGTGGAGAAGGCTATCAGCACATCCGACCGACCAATGGGAGCCGGCGAGTCTCTCCGGAGGGTGCTGGAGTGCGTCGCCTCCGGAATCCTCCTGGAGGGTGAGCGTCCACATCTGCACATGACGCTTTTCGAGAGAATAGTTTTTTCGTTAGTTGCAACATTTCTGTGCGTTTGTTTTAAAGACGGCCCTGGTGTGAAGGATCCGTGTGAGAAGGAGGAAATGGACTCCATGGCAGGCCTGACTGTACAGCAGTGTGAGGACATCACGCAGAGCGCTCAGGTTAAAGCACGCAGACACTTTTACAGCCAGGAACCTTCAACAAAGGAAACTCCAAATAACTCTGAGGTTTTGTGTAGCTCGCCTTGAGGCTGTGCGCATTTGGCCAAATGCACAAAGTGTTGGGGATGGACAACAAGCCCGTTAAGCCACGCAAATATTTGGGCATCGGCGGAAAGGAAGCCTCAGGTAGACGACTGAGAGGATTTTTTTTCACCTGCCTGTTTACACTTCGACCTACAAGCCTGCTCTGTTTTCGCCCTCACACAGCACAGATATCAGCTGCTGGACTCTTCTGCCCACCACCAAAGAGACCCCACTCAGAGGTGGACCAACCAGAAGAGGATCCCCAACAAGACGGCAAACAGAAGAAGTTTCCTAAATTACAGAAGCGCTTTCAGAGGAAATCCGGTCAGTATAGAATTCCATTCATAGTCTGAAGAACAGCACGACATCAGGATAAAATAGCTTACAGTTTGTGTTTTTGTCTTATAGTAACTGATGAACTTAACATGAACGCTGTGATGCGTCTGAACCAGTACCGACCGGGCCTGGAGTACCGTCTCACAAGTCAGACGGGTCCAGTCCACGAGCCCGTCTTCACAATAGCTGTGGACCTCAATGGAAAGACCTTTGAAGCAACGGGGCCCTCTAAAAAAACCGCCAAACTAAACGTGGCAATTAAGGTGAGACCTACTACTTTTCATCTGCATAAGATTTTCCGAATGTGCCGTGTCTCATCCCTGACTGCTTAGAAGTAGGATCTGCGTTTATGACATAGATATAACAGCTCGTTTCCTACAGCCAAGGGTCCAGAGTCATTGTTTTGCCTTTTTAATCGTCAGGTTCTGCAAGATCTTGGTCTGCCAACAGGCTCGGAGTCTAAAGAGCCAAGCGGTGATGCTGAAGGAACTCAAAAATCGGCAGATGCTTCGGCCGCGACCTCCGTTTCATCGGAGGAAGTGAGTCCCCCTCCCGCCCCCAAGGTCCCGCATGGTTTCACACTCATCTTCCCATCATTCATCCTTCAAAGAGACATGAATAGTTGTGCGTCTAATATTTGTGTGTGTTCTCTTCTGCTGTGCACAGAGCGGGCAGGGTCCCATCTTGACCAAAAATGGTAAGAACCCCGTGATGGAGCTGAACGAGAAACGCCGCAGCCTAAAGTACGAGCTGTCCTCGGAGACTGGAGCCAAACATGAAAAGTGCTTCGTCATGGAGGTGAGTCAGCAGTATCATCAAATAAAAAAACAAGTCCAAAGAGGCTGTTTGTCGTCAGAGAGAAAAGAAACAAGATTGATGCAGTAAACTGACAGTCAAATGAATTGAGGGGTGAAATCAGGACATTCGTAAATGTACCGCTGTTATCTAAAGCTGCCTATTGTAAAACTGGATGGATTATAACATCGTTCCCATATGAACAGAGAGACTCTGGGGAGTTTCCTTTTGGAAACCACCACCACAATTTTACTTTTCGCTCACTGAAATAGTGAATCCTACATCAGTCCCGCCCCATGAGGCCCTTTAGGGCCTGATAAGACACCCACCCCTTCCCTCTTAATGGCCACACTAGATAAAAACATGGCGACTCCAACAAGTTTTAGTGGCTAATAGACTTGCACAGACCCTCTTCAACTATTTTTGTCACTCAGGAAACAAAACAGATCCTCTTTGTACGGGAAAGCCCGAGCAGCAATATGTCGTTTGTTTCCTGTTTCTCAGGTTGAGGTCGATGGGCAGAAGTTCACAGGGAGAGGCTCTAATAAGAAAGAGGCAAAGGCCTACGCTGCCCTCGCTGCTCTGGAGAAGCTGTTCCCAGATGACACCGCAGTCTCAACCGCCAGCAAAGGCCCGGCAAAGAAGAAAGTCACCTACACAGACATGGTAACCAAGGTCGCCCTCAGAGGCCCGAAAAGAAGGCAAAGTTACCGTCAGAGCACTTTGGAGTAAACGTTGTGTTCCACAGCACATCCCCGGGTTCGGCACCATCCGTGGCATTCCTTCGGACGCGGGGTCCCGGGGCTGGGGAGCCAATAAAGGGGGCAGAGGTCGGGGCCGGGGAGGCAAGCAGTTTCCACAGGGACCAAGCTACAACCAGAGTGAGGAACACTGCTCTTACTTCGACGTTGGCCTAAGGGGCACATGTGCAGCCGGCCCAACAAGCCATGAAACATTATCATGGAAAACATCTGCATTAACTAAATAGAATTTCTTCTTTTTGTTTTAAAAGCCAACTACAGTTATGAGGGCAGCGGCAGATCGGGCTACCGTAAGTATCTGGACGCCTTTATCTGCTCTGTGCAGAGAGGCTGTGAATGGAGTTTTTGTTTGCTTGCTGTTTAGATGCTTGTTTACATATTTGTGTGCGTTCTCGTGCTTTCTGGTGTGATGTGCTTTGAGGCCAGACATGCAGAGTGCCCTCTCAACACACTGCTGGATTTCTTTTATGTTGAAAACCCACCAAATATCAGTGATTTGAATCGTCTTCCAGTGTGTGCTGACAGCCACAACTAAAAAGAAAAAACAATTTTAACATTAGAAATTATTCCGTAAAATGATTTAAACGTCTTCCTGCCAGAATTCTCCATTGAACAAACGTAGGAACGCAAATTCGGAGCTGTGACCACAGATATCTGCTTAACTAGCTTGTTGATAGTCTCCAGTGACGCACAGCTCTGAGGAGGGTCTGACTTTTAGGCTCTCTCTGAACTGCTTCCCAGATAAACTGTACGGCAACAACGCGGCCGGCTCCATGGGGAAAAGCCCCGGCGCCGTGGCGGCCGGCAGCAGCACCGGCTACGGCACCTTCTACCCCGAGGGCGCCGCCACCTACTCCTCCCCCCCCGTGCTGAGCGCCGGCGGCCCAAAGGGGGAAAGCTACCACGCCATGCCCCCCCCCGCCGACCAGCAGAGCCCCTACAGCTACGGCTACGGGGACGAGAAGAAGAAGATGCTGACCCAAGGACCCGCCGACGCCCAGGGGGGCGACTACTCCATGTACAGCACAGCGTATCCCACCTCTGTGACGGGGGCCCAAGGGTACGCCAGCTACGGTAAGGACCAATCGTGTATGCCGTTGCCCTTCAGGGGGGGCTGCCCTCGTGTCTAAAGTGTGCTTTGGGCCCTTCACGCAGGCTGGGGGGGGGACCAGTCGTCGTGGGCGACCCAGCAGGGATACAGCATGTACCAGAGCTACGGGGGACAGAACCAGGCCTCGGGCTCTTACTCGGGATACAACACGCAATACTGATCCCCCCCCCCCCACACACACACTGCCACCCTTTAACCCAGAGTCCTCGGCGCTGATGGTCTGAGAGGCCGCTTCTGCAAAGGAACTTGAAAACTTGTCGGTGTTTTCGTTGAAACTGGAATTTTGCTGTTTTGTCCCCGGAGTCTCCCCCCCCCTCAGCTGTTTGTCCACAAAGTCTGTTACTTTACCTCCGTCACCTGTATGTTGAAATGAGTTAATTTGTTTTTATCTTGTGTGTTTGTTCCTGAACAGAATGTGATTCTGATTTAAAGCTGCTTTTAGTTTTGAGGTAAAGTCTGTCATTGAAGATGCTCTAATCTTTCTTTAAAGAACACAAAAAGGTTTTTCTTTCTTTTTCTTTTTTTTATAAAATGACCAGAATTTTGCTTTCACATCACAATGGTTGTTCTTCTGTGGTTTATTTTTATCAACAGATTACTTTAGTTATGTGTGTGTATTTATATTCTTTATCACATTGCTTTAGTTTTACAAGACGTCCTGTAAATCCTGCAGCGTGGTTCATTTTTTTGTCCATTTGGAGGGGCGGGGCAAAGGTAGGATTAAAGGGAGTAACATTCAGAGCTCGACATTAAACAAAGGAAGGCGTCTTTGTGCCATACATGCATTTCACTTCAGCAAGTAAAAGCTTATATCCCGAATTAGATCACATGGTATTACAGATCATCTGCTTTGAGCCTCTTTATTAAGCAGTCTGGAAACATGAAACGAGCAGCTTTACCCAGTTAAACATAATTTAGTCCTGACTGTTATCAAGGATTCTCTATGACGTACTCGTTTCTGGGCAGTCTTAGAATGAGAGGTGATTAGAAGAAAGCCACAATTTCTAGTAATAAAAAAAATGATAATAATGTGCTCCAGAAATGGCCTTTCCTAGTTTCCTTGAAACTCAGAATGATTAGAAACAGTCTTTTGGAGTTGATGTTTCCTCGAAAACACCAAAGACATTCCTCACATCGGTGAGGACGTCCCCGCGTGCTGCCGGAGGCTTTTGGAGGAGAGCGTACCGCCACAATACGGCCGGGGCCTGGACGCCCGGCTGTGAGGGTAATAAAGACAGGAGGCCATGTGAGGAAAGTGGGACAGGGGACACATTCAGACGGCCTCAGTCCTAAAAGCTGCAGAGCAGATGATGGAGTCACTCCACCACGGGATTCTTCACCTTTAATGTTGTATCGCAATGAAATGAGCAGAAGAATGAATAAATGGGAGGGATGCGGGCTGACGTGTACCAACATGTTAGAAGATCTCCAAAATCCTGTTTGACAACTGTGCTCAGTACAGAACATCCTGACGTCTATTCAATTACAGTTGTTTGATCCCTGAAATCTTCCCTTAAATTGAACTAAATGAAAATCTATTAAATCTGTATTCTTATGAGAGCAGTCAGACTTATACTTCTGAATGGATCTAAGGGGTTTTCATCAACTGACTAAAAAAAATCCCCTCAAAACTGCATCCTGGACTTCAGCAATGAGCTTTTACATCACAATATCCAAAAAAGAAAAGTTCCTTGAGGAGTGAAGTGTTTATAACTTACAGCCCTGTGACACAGTTCACTCCCGTCTGGACCAGGTTATTTAAATAAACAGCGGATTTGGGGATTATTTAACAAACAGGAACCCGATGGGGGGGGGGGGGGGAAGATGGGACACAGTGGGTAGGGAAACGGTGATTAACACTGCAGTGGAAAAAGTGGAGTCCAGACACCAGCTATAATAACCGTGGTGGGGCACGCGTGGCTCCGCTGACCCCCGGGTCCCAGCACTGAGTCAGGGCAGGGCGTGAACAATGGTCATGCCTCTGCGGCGTGGTCTGCAGCTGCCCCCCCCCCCCCCCAGCCGCCTCTCCTCCTGGAGCTCTGATAAAAGACGAGGAGGAAGAGCGGCGTGAGGACGGAGTCACCCTGCGCGAGCCTCCGGTTATCAGCCGTGAGTGGTTTGCCTCTTATCTCCAACCTTTGAACTTGTGTCTGTCTTACTGAAGCCATTTGTGGCTGTTTGACTTTTGTTTTTGTTTAGTTTTTTTTCATCTTAGGGTTTCCTAACTGAGCTTTTTCTGTCTTTTGGGAGAGCTCCTCTTTGAAATGGTGACCTTTGACCCTTCCAGCCACAAAGACCTGGCCTCATTGATTGGCTTCTATTAACTCCAGCTTGGTCGTGTCAGCGTCAGGCTGCAGCCAATCACGAGTCACCAATAGGCATAAAGACATGAAAAATGCTCAGTAGCTGCTCAGTGTGTTTGGGGGGGAAGGAGAGAGGAAGCACAGGTGTGCACGGTGAGCGTCCACGGTCCGTGTTTGTTACACGTTCCTCCTGAAGTGTTTGTTTTTCTTTCTCTGGTCACGTGGGGTTTTTACTTTCATTTTTGGGTTTCGGTGATACTTCCTGTTTAAGATGTTCTTCAGTCTGCTGTTGACGGCGGCTGTGTGTGTGTGTGTGTCTTTTTTTAAAGATGGCATTCGCTCTTTTATCCATCCTGATTGCTGCCATCCCTGTGACCTACTGCTATCCTGCTGCCTTCCAAGACCTGAAGGGAAGCAGCAGTAAGTATTTACACGAGTGGCTGTGGGTCTGCTGTGTGCTGCTCTCATTCTTTTTTTGCTCGGTGCTCCTACAGGAAACAGGACGTCTATTAAGTTTCTGGCTGTTGGCGACTGGGGGGGAGTGCCTTATCCTCCATACGTCACCGCCGTGCAGAAGACTACGGCTAAAGAAATGAGTAAAGTAGCAGAGCAGATGGGAGCTGATTTTATTCTGGCCCTCGGCGATAACTTCTACTTCAAAGGCGTCAACAGTGTGGATTCTCCTCGGTTCCAGGTTGGTATTTCTGAGCTGAAATGGTTCATCTTAAAACTGACCGGAGGAGATGCTTTTTATTTTTATTGTACTCTCCAACTCACCGTTTTCAGGAAACTTTTGAGACCGTGTATACTGCAAAGTCCCTCAGAGTGCCTTGGTACATTCTTGCTGGTAACCATGACCACTTGGGGAATGTCCAAGCTCAGATTGACTACACACAAAAATCTGACAGATGGTAAGCGGCCGACAAAACCCGGACGTCCCCCCGAGTCGCACAAACGTTTGGTCGGAGGTTTAAACCCGTATTCTTCCCCCCCTGATAGGAAGTTCCCCTCTTACTATTACGAGCTGAACTTCCACATCCCCAACACGGGGAAGACGCTGACCATCATCATGCTGGACACGGTCATGCTGTGCGGGAACTCCGACGACTACAAGGACGAGCAGCCCCGGGGGCCTCTGCGGGCGGTGGACGCCAACCGGCAGCTGACCTGGCTGCAGGACCGGCTGGCCCGCTCCAAGGCCGACTTCCTGCTGGTGGCCGGCCACTACCCGGTGTGGTCGGTGTCCGAGCACGGCCCCACGGAGTGCCTGCTGCAGAGGCTCCACCCGCTGCTCCTCAAGCACAACGTCACGGCCTACCTCTGCGGCCACGACCACAACCTGCAGGTTCGGCCCCTGACCGGACCCCCGCCGCCGGCTCTGGCTGGACGCCGGCTCATTTTAACCCCCCTTCTCCTCCTCTTTTCCCGCAGTATCTCGAGGAGTCCGGCGTGGGCTACGTGGTGAGCGGCGCCGGGAACTTCCTGGACGCCGACGTCCGGCACTGGAACCACGTCCCCAAAGGCTCCCTGAAGTTCTTCACCGGCCAGGCCTCAACGCTGGGAGGCTTTGTCCACGCAGAGGTGGAGAAGGACAAGATGACCGTCACCTTCTTTCAGGCCAAAGGCACTTCGCTGTACCGCACCGTCCTCTCCCAGAGGAACGGTCACTAGACCGGCCGCACGCCACATCAACCTGCAAAGGGTTTCGAAGAACCAAAAGTGATCCTGCTTTTTAAAACGTGAATAAGATTTCATTGCTTTTGACAATTTTTAAAAAATCTACTTTTACGTGTGACTTTATTGTATGTCAAAATAAATGCTTTTTTGTAAGTAATGAGTCTTGTTTGGTCGGACTCGGTTTACAAGTTGATGCCTGCTACAGGCAATTGAAAAACACTTTAAATTAGATTTTGTTTGTTTTTTGTTTTTTTTTCCCCTCCCCATCTGTTGAGGTTAGAGGTTAATCTGAGGGGTGCAACATATTGACATCTCAGACTGGATCTTTTGCGGTCATTCCGGATTAGCCTAGCTTCTATTTTAAACCATATCTCTGACTACAGAAGGCCTCATGATCTTTGGAGCCGTTTGTGAGTTGAATCTGTGAAAAGTTTATGAAAAGGGCCTCTGTGAATGCTGGGCTGGGGGCAGATTCCATTTGTGGCTGTTCAGTATTTTAAATCCCAGCCATAATGTTCATGCTTAAACATTTGAAAAAGTAACATTTTTGTTGGTCAGAATTGAAGCTTTTATAGGTGGTACCATTTTAAATGATTGGATAGTTGCCTAAAACTTGTGGACTACATCTTTAATCTCTTAAGCAGGTAGGACTTGTTTCAATTTAATGAGTATTTAAATTTAGAAGCTGTTGCTATGACCACACATCTGGTCATAGGAATTCTAAATGAAAGTGAGGGGTTATCCTCAGGCAAAAAAAAAAAAAATCTCCATCAGAGTATCGGCTAGAATGTGCTGCTTTAAAAAATTGTCCTCAGTGGTGAAGAGAGGTTTGACAGCAGGATTATGGTTTCACACACGTTAGGAATTGTCCAATATATTTCCATCATCCAATACGATTACAAAAAGACTTCAAGTGATCAGACAGAATCTTAAACAGTTCATAAACTTAAATACAAACTGAAGCCTGTGAATCGGTGTGGTCGGTAGGGATCTGATGAACGGAAGCATGTGGAGTCATTCTCAGGTACAGCCAAAGGTGGCAGCCCTCACTCTGCCTCAGTGGCTCACAGACAGATTTTCAAGGTAAAGATTTGATTGTCCTTCTGCAGCTATATCAGTAGCACGATCGCAGCCTAACCAAGCTACTGACGACAGAGGTAAAGCCAAAAAGATCCGGGAACCTTCCCTTTAACTTCACGTTCGTTAAGCGACTGTTGCTTTAAAACATTTTGATAAACGGCTGAAATAAAAAGGAAATCTTTATGAACCAAAACAGCTTGACAAACTTATCAAAAATGGAAAAGGACCCTTTCCTGCTCATTGTAAAAGGTTTAAATGATGGCCTGGCTGTCTGTTAAAGGACAAAGTCCTCCTGAGGCACAGCTCTTTCTGTCCGTCCCAGAGAACGACCTGGCCTGCCAACGACGGATTAGCCTGGATGACGGCACGCTATCAGTGTACCCAAAAACAATTAAACTGAGAGGAGACAAGAGACCCTGAACCAGCTGTTTCTCTATTTTTTCTGCTGTCCTTTCCTCACATGTTGGGAAAAAAATAAATAATTATATGATTCACAGTCAGTTTTTTGTAAGCCAGTATCTTAAAGACCCTTAATAACTTATTCTGCACATATAAACAAAGATATATGATAAATATGTTGACTTTACGTGTTACATCATAGATCTATGGAATCCACCTCCAGGCAGGAAGACACTATAATTTCTTAATCTACGATTGATGTAATGGCACAGAGTTTTTTTCCTTGTGCGCTATGGTCTTAACTTAAGACTATTATAAGGTTATTGACACTAGGTGAAGGCCACTCAGATCCAATCTGAATGACTTAAGGTATTTCGGTGTCATGTACCCTCGGGCCGAGAGCAGGTCTAATGGATCGCAGTCAACACCGAAGACGTTTGCAGAGGTAATCTGAGGATAAGGCACAGGTGAGGATCACAAAACTGAGATTTATGTAAATCCACTGCGGCCTCCAGAAAGGATTGACAGGTTGCGTGCAGTATCCATCACAGATAATTAGAATCTATGCAAACCCAGAGGCTACATCCCAGTGAGTCATTTCTCCTGGACCATGTGATCCACACAGCGTACTACATCACATAAGAACGTTTGCATTTTGGGTTTTTATGCATCATAAATTCTTCTTGAAATAGTCAAGAATCATGTCACTACCAACAATATGAATCAACAAAGATTTGTCATCTAAATCGGCAGCTTTGCTACTTTACTGTTTTTCTTTAATTAGTGGCTCTGGCAGAAATATCTTGGCCTCAGCTTTATATATTCTTTCATGAAAGCAGTCCTAAAAACACAATGGACTAAGCACCTAATGACAAACACACACATATAGAAAGTGAGCTAAAAGACACCTACCACGATGGTGACTAAGTGCCACCAATGTGGGGCTGCATATTTCCCGTACAAAAGTACTTATCTGAATTGGAGTAATCCTCCTATCACGTGCTGCGTTTAAAAAAAAGCAGACAACAGCTAATCCTAAAATGCCTCATGACTCTGGTGTGCACCGATGGGCCCAAAGGGTTTACAAATAGATATATGGAACTTATTTTAATTTTTCTGTTCCAGAAAATATACAGTACCATCACACTGTGACTGGAGTCCTAATCGTTCCGATATAAAACAGATTTATTTATTATGTGAGTGCTTAAAGGGGCCTGTAATGCCTTATTCTTGAGGTCTTGAAGTTTATGGCATGCTTTAGACAGACTTACCTGAACTTACCTGAACTTTTTAGCTCTGCAACACCGACGTGTGGCTTCACATTTCACCCACATTTTCACACGTTCTATTATATTTCCGTGAGGAAGTCCAAATCCTTCTCACGTTCTGCTCTTTACAACTTCCCCACAGCCTGAGCTTCTTTTTGCCGTCTGGCTAAACGTTAAATCCTGGCCCATCCACTCCAGTTTTTTTAGGTGCATCACCCGCTGTGCTGATGTGGAGCTAGGAGCCACCACCAACAGACATGCAATTAGGAAGTTACCTGCGCTTATCTGAGAAGACAATCCGCAATGATCTTGAGACAAAGGTGCTTGGGTCAATTTATTTTAAACAACCTTCCATTTACAATCAAGAAAGGAAAGATAATGTTTTCTGGTACATTAAAATCACAAGTCAGTCCTTTTGTTGCTTTCTCATCACAAGTTTTTATTGTTTAGACCCCCAAATTTCTCAGGATTCTGTTTAAAGTCTCTCATTCAGCCTGACCATAAACATAACCTTCTGATGTTCATTCTTCCAGATTGAGCTGCAGAAGTCCAATCGTCTTATTCTGCGGCTCAAAAGTAATAAAAGGACATTTTATAGGCTAAGCTCATCTAATCTTCTCACCCTAATCTCGTTCCCTCACTAAATACAGGCACTCTGGATTTCACAGATGGGATGAGCAATGTCAGCTCAATGACAGCTTCCCAAAAACTGAAAAAGAAGGATTCTAAATAGACTCTCAACACCTGAAACTCTGTGAACTCTGCGTGCCGGAAATCTTTTCCTCTAAAATGAACGTGATCTGTCACGATGTGGTGAAAAATAAGCGTCATCTGTGAGGTTTTATGAGCAATATAATAATCCCATTTCGGACGCTAACTGCTGTGATCTGAGGAATAGATCCTTTAAACGCTAATGCATCAACGCTGCTACACGTTGACACCATGTCTGTCAAAGTCTCACAGAGAGAGGCTTTCGTCACTCCTTGTGGTTATGAGCCATAAAACAAAGAGGTGAAGAATGACATTCTATTTTTAAGGTTTCCAATTTAGAAGGTATCACAGAGACGTCTTAAAGTAGTCACCCTAACTAATTTAATTAACTTTATCCTCGCATGTAGGGCTGATCCTGCTCAGAATAGGGCTGTGTCAGCAAAATCCCTTTGTACCTTTTATCTATGTTATATATTTTGAACATATCTCTTTTCCAATTGACTTCTCTTTTCTCTTTCGTGTATTCCTATTTGGAAATATTACACAATATTACATATAAGTAACATCAGGCGAAATGATTTCATTTAAACAAAATTGTGGTTTGTTGAGGTTCTTTTCCATTCAATGGTCAAACATGAGTTAAGCGGGGGGGGATTATTTTCAATTTAATCCAGTCACAAGTTCTCAAAAGCCAAACTCTATCTGAAGTTTGTCATATCCGGTTAAGATAAGAAAAGTCTGAAAATGAAAATGGTCTGAGTTTGGCAGGACAAAGACGGTGATGGCACGTATCCACTCTGAGAAACACTAAGCGAAGGCAGTCGAACCGAATATGTCAGACCCTGCTCGAATTCTGGTGCCAAAAACGTCTGCTCTGCGCTCCTTGCCTTTGTAAGCATCACTCATTAGCAGTTCCAAAGGAGCTTTTTTTTTTATCAATGCTTCTCTGTTTCCAGATAGATGTCAGAAAATTAAAAAGTCTCTACAGGTCATATGTTACTTTTGTGAAACATTTCACCAAAAAAAATAGTTGAAATCACTTCTGAGACGAGGGAAGATGGATGAAGGGTGTTCAAACAGAATTCGATGGACAGCATTGATGGGGGATCTTGCTGTTTCCTCACGCCTCGCTCTCCTTTGGGAGCGGATGATTGTAGGACGGGCTGTTGACGCCGACGGCGGCCGGGAAAAACGAGGGAATGTAGGGGATGACGGACATCAGCGGGCTGGCCAGCGGGCTCTCGTGGACAGGCGTCAGGGGGATGATGATGTCGTCCTGGTCCCACACGTGGAAGGCGTTCGGGTGGGAGTGGCTCAGTGTGGGTGGCATGTGGAGAGGGTTGACCCCTTCCACCTCTCCCTCTTTTTTCATGTCCTCATCCAGTGGACCCAGTAAGCAATCTGTTGATGGATGAAGCAGGAGAGATGAGAATACAGTAATTTGTTTCTGTGCCCCCCCCCCCTTCCCCCCATCAGATAACCCAGAGAGCAAAGAGAGAAAGGTAGACCATGAACAAACCATAAGTAAAAAACATGGACCGGACAAGATCCAAGCCTATTAAATAGAAATTCAATGAACAAAACATCTTCAAGAGAATGTTTGTTCAGAGAATTATGCATCTTTTATTCTTGACTTCTGACCGATTGAGAACAAATGTTTGTAAGTAAATAAAACCCTATAAAAATTCTACCAAGCCGGTTGTCTTAGTCCTGAACTAGAATACTAGAATAATCATTTTTTACCTTAAGGCAGCTGAAACACACATTAGAAATCCCACTTTTGTCAGACTAAAAGCTCATGACTGCTGACTTCTAAGTTTGTGTTAACACAAATAATCAGCCTTAAACAACAGTATGAACATTAGATTGAAATATAAAAAAGAAATTCTTTGTGTCTTCCAATTAAACCCTCTATTTAGACTTTTTTTATTAATGAATGGGAGCAGACGGCACAGAACTAAAAGCCTGATTAAATCATACTTAGGTCAAGAGGAATTCTGCTGTGCAGCCCACTGTCACACTCAGTTACCTGTTATGTCCAGCATGAGATCCTTGATGAGGTGACCCACGATAGCATAAGCCACAGCAACCACAACCAGGGCGGCCATGACGAGGTACAGAACCGATTTCGGTAGCTGGATGATGTCCCTGGCCGGGGGTTTGTACTGCTCATACAGAGGCTCCACCTTTTGCACCATATTGTATAACGGATCTGCTTTTGGATTTGTGTAGTTTAAGATCTCCATATTTCCTTTCACTGACAAAGAGTTACTCCACAGCAAATCCAAAACGAAGTTTTCCTCTGGCTGCGTAGTCTCTTACAAAAATGCACAAAGGGACTGTGAGGGTCCACAACTGAAAAAGTGAAATGTGACCAAAACTCTGCAGCTTGCAGGATTTTACCATGTTATTATCATCAGTCCAACCTTCTGTGAGTGAGCTGAAGAGGCATCAGGAGGCTTCGGACTGCATGTGTGCTTCTGCGCGCTGTGCCCTCTGCTCTGACATAATCCAGACTGTGGTCAGAGGGATGGCGACAGAGGGAGAGGAAGGGATTAGATCAGATCACTTCGGCGATAAATCAGCACCTCACCCGACCCAAACCCTGGAGCACAGAGGGCAAGAGAAGACTTAATCCACACAACAGTCTGGCAAATGCAAGGTCCACTATGACACTATGACACCCATGCACAATGTACCTAATTGTGAATATATGGCAATGAATTGGACTGCAATGGTACTGACTTTTACTGTGTCTTTGAGGTGCATATAGATTATATTTGCTGTGATTTGGTGCTATATTAATAAAATGTAATTGAATTTAATCAAATTAACTGACTGTGTTTTGTATCATTAATTGAAATTATAATGTACAGTAAATTCTAATTACACTTAAATTCCTCAAAGTTTCCATTTATTCACAACAAATTTGACTTCATTAATTTATTGGACTAATCCATAATAAAGAAAAAAGAAAACCAGATAAAAAGCTAGCTTTAACAATTCAATTGTCCATAAAGATGTGAAGATCAGACCATCTTCAAAGTTGATTTAGCAATATCCAGGAGGAAAAGCTACTACCTTGAAAGAGTAATAGACATACAAAGATATTACGTTAATCAGGCTTAACAGTTGGACAAATGGCCAATTAAAAGATTATGTGCCTTATCAGAGATCTAATGGGACTTGTTTATATTTCTGGTCATATATCTGACAGTTTTTTTAAAAATATCACATCTATTGAAGAATAAATTTGTCAAACTGTTATAAAAACAATCCTAATTACATCTAATGAATTTATTTGTTTTGCCCAACAATAATCATTTGGACCTGTAAGGAGCTAACTTAATACTTAAATCACTCTTTCTGAGTTCCTTCCACCTTTTACCTGCTGTCCAGGTGGTACCTTCTTCATATTCTAACCTCTAACTAAATATTATAAGAAATTTAACTATGTAGTTTAACATACATCTTGGGGTTTCATCACATTTGATAATAGGAAAGCTACATGACGACCTCAGCTGGTATGGCACTCATATTAGCTTGATAGCTACTGCAGAATTAGCCAAATTAG
Organism: Menidia menidia; assembly: GCA_907169785.1. Taxonomy (NCBI): domain Eukaryota; kingdom Metazoa; phylum Chordata; class Actinopteri; order Atheriniformes; family Atherinopsidae; genus Menidia; species Menidia menidia. The sequence continues at coordinate 9,457,193 of CAJRST010013335.1, forward strand.
TGTTAAAATGGCCGAATTAGCTGGTGAATTTAATTTTAAAGCATTGATGTTGCAATGTTAACCCTTCAGTGTACTGTATATATTTCTTATAGCTATATTTGACATTTAAAATATGTAACAAAGGTTCAATGGCGGTGCTAAAATAGCAGTTAGTTTAGTTTGTTAGCAGTTAGCTATTGTAGCTAGGTTAGCTCTAGATGTTGTTTAGGAGTGGCTAAAATTGTGGAAGTTAGTTGAAAAATTCTCACTAATTAGTCAGTTGCATTAAAATGCTGATTAACTTAAATACTATGGTGTTAATAAATACTGAGTCATAGATTAAAATGTTTATGAAATTGCTGAACCGTCTGAAATGTAAATATTTCCTGGTACCAAGCTTGGTAGTGAACGGTTGGGCTATATCTCCATCAATGATTACATTTCTATGATAAATTCTTTTAGTATCTAAAGAGCTGCCTCTGGACTTGACTTTAATTGGAGTGAGGCTGTATTTTTAAATCTAATGAATTTTCAGGGTTTTGTGGAGACAAGTGAATCTTATGAATACTGTTATCATTAGTATATTCAACTATTATTGTCATTGTCTCGGATTCAGCTCTGCAGAGTAAGGCCGACCAAAATGGACTTTTTCTTTGAGGACCTACCTTCCACCTCTGTGTCCACTCCAAAAAAAGGGCATGAAGACACTACAATGGTAATAAGTGATCATATTATGAGAAAAAGAAATCACAACTTTGTTAGTTTTTTTTGTGCAGTTATCCAGACAATGTTAGGCAAGGAAGTATCGTTTTGTCATCGTATCCATCTGAGAATAAAATGTGGCCAAATAGTTTGGATTAACCATCATACATTTCAAACTCACTCTCATTAGTTTAAGATTATGTTAAAACAGTGTATGTCGGGCATTATGTTGTTAGATATATTGGATACATTTCCAGCTCTGCTCAATATTTTGCAGTCAGAGGACACAGATAATGATTCATCGAGACAAAATTCTTCTGGCACAGTCGTGATCGACGTTAAAGAGCAACACAGCAGGTACCCAAGCGCCCTCATAAGCCCCGCTGCTAAACTGTTGAGTAATTCTGTTGTTTTAACACATTGGTTACATTTTCTTTAACTTCAGTTATTTAATTAATTCTCTACTGCAGCTCAAGCATTGATGACATCAGCAGAAGAACCCAGGAAATGGTGGAAAAAATAAACCACAGCCGCACCAGTGACCAGAAAGTGATGGATAGCTTTCAGGAGAAGATAATAGAGAAGGTACGAACGTTTCCTTCATTTTACCCTTTGCACACGGCTGCCTTTATATTCGGTGGGCCTAATTCCCCTCCCACAGGTGACAGAGATGTGCCAGCAGATGAAGGAGCAAATGTACACGGTGTATGAGAAGAACAGCAATGAGATGCAGCTGAAACTGCAGGAGCTGTCTGAGGTGCTGGAGAGCTGCTCCAAACTAAACCAGGAGCTCCTGGAGGCCAGTCAGGCCCTGGCGGGTCTCAGGGAGGGTATAGGCAGCAGTCAGCAATCAGAGCTCTGATAAACGACTCTAATGTGAAAGGCTCCAAGAGTCGGCCTTTTGTTTTATGATTGAATGTAAAGAAGTAAATATTTAATGATAGGTTTTATGAGTAAATGTCGACATTTCTCCAATTTTTGTTTTTTTGTTCTTTCTCTGTGACCACACCCTTGACCCTTTAGTTTAGTTTAATTGCTTATGACTAAAACAATAAAACAAAGCTGAATTCATGTTTTTAAGTTCAGTTCAGCATGTGTTATCTTAATAAATAAAATGACAACAAACAAGAAGTGAATGGATTTATCCTCTCTGATCTGTTAACATTTTACTATTTATTTTGTATTATGATAGTTTCCACAGTACATCCGCATCATACCACACTTTGGATGTGCAGTCCTCAGTATGAAGTACTTATACCATCTTAACAGGTTATCAGTCCAATGGAAATTGTGATATCTCTATATACAGTATTTAATCTGCACTCACTCATAAATTACCATTCATTCAAAGCTATTTATTTACATTTCAAATAATCACAAAATATTTCAGCTCATAGTACCCCAACCTATATGTATAGTTTAGCACAGTTGAAGGATTTTAACCACACAATAAAAACATCATATTTGAGCAAAGTGGTTTTAAGCTTGACCTTAAAACTTTAGTTAAAAAAAAAGAAAAGAAATGGAAAAACACAGAGGCAGTAAATTCAGTATTCGTTCCTAATCCAGGCACCAGGCACTGCTCGTAATAAATTACACGTGTTTATTCAGAAGTAGGTGGAGACACATTTACTTTTCAACTGTGAATGACTGCAGTCCGGTGATCGCTCTGCCCAAGATCAAGGCGTGAATGTCATGAGTTCCTATAAAGAATAACACAAAAAACAATAATGAATAAGCTATTGTCACATAAATGCAGTTAAATATATATATTAAAAATATATACACACATATATATATATACAGTAGCTATGAAAATAAAGTGATATTTTCTAAAGCTACTCTTCACCAACTATTTAATGGGGGCTAGTGAGGCTAGTGGCGTGAGACCATCTCCATATTATAACTAATGCAGATGAAATCACTCAAAATATGGATGTCAACACAAGTAAAACTGCTATATTCTGCTGACCTCTAGTGGTGAATTGATGTAACTGGACATGAAGTGTAAAGGCCTTGTTCACCATCAGTGTGTCGGTGTTTTTGCCTACCCTCATACGTGTTGACGGCCTCCAGGTTCATGACGTGGCGGATGATGTGGTACTCGTCTGAGATGCCGTTTCCTCCCAGCATGTCTCTGGCTTGCCTGGCGATGTCTAAGGCCTTGCCACAGCTGTTCCTCTTCAGCATGGAGATCATCTCGGGCGCCGCTCTGTAAGGATGAAAAACAAATCAGCTCTGTGGGCAGAAAACACCAAAAAGACGATAAGGCCGGGAAGGAGTGGTGAAAATGAATCCCTCACTTTTTCTCATCTATAAGCCGCCCCAGAGCCAGACATGATTGCAGTCCGACTGTGATCTCGGTCAGCATGTCCGCCATCTTCTTCTGCATTAGCTGGTTCCTGGCCAGAGGCACGCCGAACTGGATCCTGGGTCACAAAAAGAAAAAGTTAGAGGGAATATTTGAGCTCTCCATTGTTCAGTATTGCTCCGTAACCTCCTCTGATCTTATCGTCTGTGGACTGATCCTTTAGACGTGATGCCACACACCTGTCGAGGGTGTACTGTCGGGCGGCGTGGAAGCAGAACTCTGCAGCTCCCAGAGCCCCCCAGGCAATGCCATACCGGGCGTTGTTCAGACAACCAAAGGGACCCTGATTGGACGAGACAACAGTTAGAGCCATCTTTAATATCGTCAATCACTGCTCCAAAATCTGAGCAGAGAGGTGTCACTTACACCAAGACCTGAGACCTTGGGCAACAGGTTCTCATTGGGAACTTCAACCTCGTCCATCACGATCATTCCGGTGGCCGATGCCCTCAGGGAGAACTTGCCCTCAATTTTAGGGGTGGTGAAACCTTTCATTCCACGCTCCAAGATGAAGCCCCGCACTCTTCCATCTTCGCACTTGGCCCAAACCACCGCGATGTCCGCCATGGGGGAATTTGTGATCCTGGCGGAGGAAGGAGCGAAAGGGAGAATTTAGTGAAAAATCTGATGATTGTTTCAGTTTGATTGAAATGGAAGATGCCCCCCTCATCAGCTGTTACAAGTTACGACATCTCTTTGTAAAACTTATTTTCACACACCAGACATACCAATGGTGGATGAACAACAGCTTTACCTTAATCATTTAACCTTTTTGCTAACCAAAGTAAGACACCCCTTTGTCTTACTTTGATCACTTACAGTCTCAATTAGTGGTCCAATGTTGTACTTTAACACTCATATTTGCTCCATTTTAAGAACTTTGGGAAAACTCTCCGTCATCAAAGTCCGGTGCCCCTGCAGGGGTCTGTCTACGCACCAGGTTTTGGCTCCGCTGATGGAGAAGGTACCACTGGATGGGTTGTACTTGGCCTTCGTCTCCATGCCGCTGGGGTCACTGCCGTGGTTTGGCTCGGTCAAGCCAAAGCAGCCCAGAATTTCTCCCCGGGCTGCACAAACATAAGGAACTCACGTCAAATCCATGTTTTTTCCGCGATCACATCCGTGTAGAAAAAGAAAATAAAAACCCACCGAGCCTGGGCAGGTACTTTTCCTTCTGGGCGTCGGTGCCGTAGGAGTAGATCGGGTACATGACGAGAGATGACTGGACGCTCATGGCAGACCGATATCCGCTGTCCACCCGCTCAACCTCTCTAGCGATCAGACCGTAGGCCACATAGCTGGTGCCGGCACATCCATAACCTGCAGCGGATACAAGAGAGGGGATTCTTCAAAATGATCCTCTACCTTATAACAGGACGTTGGGCGTTTTCATACAGCTAACAAGAGAAGCCTGAGATGGAGGCATTTTAGTAAAGAGCGTAACGAAAACTCATGTTTAGGCCCGGTGGTTTTTACCTTTGATGGTCGGGCCGAGAACACCCAGCTCTCCCATTTCTGAAACAATCTCTCGGTGGAAATCTGTGTGTCGGAGCAGATTTTTTTTTTGCAAGATCAGAATCATAGGCCTTCAGTGACGTGAGCTGTGTAACGGATCTGAGTTAATCCCTCCCACTTAAGGACACGGTTTGGCTCACGTTCATTTCTGTTGGCCATGAGGACGCGGGGCATGAGCTTTTCTTGGCAGTAGTTGCGGAAGGAGTCTCGGATCATGATCTCCTCCTCTGTCAGCTGACCCTCCAGATCCAGAGCGTCCTGCCAGTTGAAGGCCACCTTGGCTGAGGGGTCGGAGAGAGCAAACACATAACGGTTATGTCACCGCCGGGGCCGCAAACAGAACAGTCAGCAGTAGAGAGCTTCGCTTACGTGCTTTTGCTGGCTTTTTGACTTCCTCGGCATCTAAAAGACACAGAGCACAAGCGGTTTACGCATCATCGGAGCCAAAATGATCTTTTTAACCAATTTCTAATTCATCTTGAAAACACAAAAACCCTGGGTTCAGATTCCCCCCCCCACTGACTGAGTGGTACAGATTAAAGACAACAGTTCCTGGCGTACCTTTGGGCGCCGCAGCAGCTGTGCCCTGAGCTCGGGAGGCTGTGACAGCCACACACTTTTGGCTGTTGGTGAGCAGGCGTGAGAAAGCACCTCTGAGGGCCATGGCGAGTTTTCTGAGCACAGAAGAAGAGCGGAAGAAATCTTTAAAAATTGCAATAGTCCCTATCAGTCCCTACATTTACAGAACGTTGCACATTGTTAAGTTAGGCCTAAAGATACAGTCAAGATTCACAAATATGGAGCATTGTGAGCCTTAATAGTCCTCAATTAATCATGTCCAGTTTTATGAAAGCAGCAGTTGGGAGATGATCTATCTCTGTTCCAGCAGGTGAGTTAGATATTAAGGCTCTGATGTGATCATTCATTAGGTTAAGAACACAATTAATATTATTTTCAGCCATAAAAACAAGTATCCTGTTGATCACTCATGCATTATAAAAGCTGTTCTGAGAGGATTTCTTCATGCACTGCCAGGGACTTAGACCCCAAACAACAACACTCAGGGAAGCAGCGTTAGTATTCGTGGGTTCTGTACCTTTTTTTTCTTGTCGGTGGATTTGGGATAAGTGGCGATCCGATAACTTTTCAGCTGCGACTGGGCTGGAGAAGTTGCTTAAGTAACAACCTCTGCCGGTTGAAACGTAACAGCTTTACGTAACGAGGCCCACGTGACCAGCTCCCAGCCGAGAGGTGGAAACCCAAGCGGAGCAAAGTTGTGCAACTCCTCAGTTATACAACTAACTTTGACCATCTCAAACAGAAAGGAAACATTTATAACGCCTGATAACTTACAAGTTTAAAGTTCCTGGGCCGCTTTTAGTATGATCATGTTTTATTGTAGGGATCGAACCAAATATTAGGATTTCCTAAATCAAAGTTGCGTTCACGTGAGCGGTGGGTGTGGGGGGTGTTGGCTCCCCGCCTTCCAGCTCATTGGACGCTAAATTAGGGAATATTGCAGATCTTCAAGCCTGTAAATAACTATAAACAAAGTCACACAGGGGCCAGAGGATTCACCAACCCAGTCATTTTAAAGCGTCAAAAATTAGAAGAGGGAAAGCAAAAAAAATCAGAATCTGTGGTTAAGTAAATGTGTTATCCATAAGAATCAATGTAAATAAACTAATTGTCTGAGGTGATAAAGTTGGGTCAAACTGGACCAATCCCTGTCAGGGTCAGGGTCTCCTCCCAATCAAAGGCAGGCCTACAAGGAGAGCCTCACCTCAATTTGGATTAATACCCAAAGTTGTATGGATTTAATCTATTCTACCAAACAGGACCCAAAAAGAGCCAAAGTCAGATTTGTTGTTTGATTGTTGATAATGAACATTAGACATTTAAAATCTCCAAGTTTAGAAACATCAATTAGTTCTCACTAATGAAACCATGTGATTTAGGCTGTTTATGGGCCTTTTTGGTGGATGTTAGACTTCTGTTTTTATTTCTCTTTTCTGTCTTTGTGGGTTTATTCTGTTATGTTTTTCCTTTTGTTGTTTGTCTCATGGTTATTTTAAGTCTCTCTGCTGTTGTGTACTGTCATAGTGGTTGTTACATATTTTGTTATTGAAATTGTGTTGCTTGTAATTGATTGAGCCCCCCACCCCTTTTTTAAAAAAATGTATCTTCTCATAGCCTGTGCTGGTGAGAGGATCTTTGTCTTTCATTGTGATCCTTTTTACTGTTTGTGGATCTTGGTTGTTGTTTTGAACGTGTTTGTTGTGTGTCTCTGGGGAAATTAGAGCATTTCTGAAACATTGTGTGACAACATCTCACACATTAAGCTTACTCTGTCATATTTCTCATTTTCAGAAATCAGAAATCTCTTTATTAGCCAAATCTACAGAGTGCACGAACTTGACCTGGTATCCCAGCGCAACACACAGTTTAAATAACAAATGAGAAAAAATGGCAAAAAAAGGTTAATCTGATAAGTTTGGTTGTTTTTATGTGTCCGTATGTGACTGTAAAAATGCTTGGAGGGTCACCAACATGTTATAATGTGTATTCTATTCCCTGATCAATTAATGTTTGCAAAAACTCATTTTAAAAAAAGACCAAAAATTGTTATATGTATTAAATAATATGTTTGACGTACTGTTTAGAGAAATGCATGAGCCATTGTGTTTTTCAAAAGAAACCTGATTGAATTTCCACCCCTCTAAATTATTCATACATTTCCCAAGAAACTTGTACTTGACACTTTTGTCACTGATAGCTTCAGCAAAATCAGGCATGTGAGGCGGATAAAGCAATGGGATCGTGTCTACCCAATGTCTGCCTCTGCGAGCATTTTCTCCTCTCTGCTACAAGGTCGGCACGTTTGTTTAACAACACAGAGACGCCTCAGAGTCTGGACAAGTTCTCTGGAGAGCACAATAGATGTTTTTGGAGTTGAAGCTAGAGTATAAAACACATTTCAAGGTCCGTAAATGTTATAGACCTATCATGCTATCTGTTATCTAAATGCCAAACTGTATGATTGCACATTTTTTCTTTGATTAGGCAACCTAATTCTGAAGTGGGGGGTGGTTAAGGTGAGGGTTCGCCATATTAAAACTAGTGCTCACAGGGCCCCTGTACGGACATGTTTGCATATAAGTATTGATTCAGCAAATCATTTAAGACGGATCAATTTTTCTTTGTGTGAAACGATTATATATATTACATTTAAACCACTCAGCAGGGCAGAGGTAATATATTCCTCATGGCAGTGTGGGTATAATATCAAACTGGCATCTGGTGGAAATTGTGCTTAAATAAATGTTTTTTTTCTGGCATCGCCTGCTTTTTTACTGAGGTCCATAGTAGACTTTTTACCCCCAACAACAGATAAGTCTTTTGTAACTAAGTTGATCAATTTAAAAGTCATTATAAACGCATCATGACAATTGAAAACACATTCCATTGCAGTAAACGCGATAGTGGCTCAGTCGCGCTGGGATTGGCTGCCGAGGCTGTCACCTCGCCCAGCCTCGCCCTCTGATTGGCTGCCTCCGCCTTCCGTTAAAGTGGAATGCGCCTTTCAGCCCGTGTGCGTTCGAATGCTCCGCGATCTGCGGCCGGAGCGGCCAGGGCTGGGTTACTGATGCTTTTCGCCTCGACATTTCCATGGTAACCGCCCTGTCCAAAGGTTCGATCAGCAGCGAGGAGCCGAGCAGCGCGTGCGAATGGAGCCGGAGGAGAAAAACCCAGACCCCAAATACGGTAAGAAAAGCTGTTTGCCTCTGTTTCCTCTTCGATCTTTGATTTTTTTCCCCCCCATCTTAAAGTGGCGAAGAAATGGAAACAATGACTGCAATGGATGGATGGGTGTGGACCTCATGGATCTTATGCAGATCGGGGGGCATCCTCATCCTCATCCTCATCCTTCTCTATTCTTTAAATGGGCTCCTGAATCTTGCATATCTACAATTGAATATTAAGTTGGCTTTCCATTCTTTTTTCATTGGATTAAACACCCAGAAAGGAGGCTTAATGTTCTAAGTGGGTTTTTGTATGTTGTCCTCCCACACTCCTCCTTGTTCCTAATGATTAGATTTGAGTGAAGGAGACAAACAAAAGAAGGCTGACTGGGACAAAAGGGCTGTCAGTTGTCATAATCAAGTCCCGCTTTGTTGTTTTTCAAGTGATTTGGGACGGAATTCTGTTCTACAGGAGAACACATAATGTTCCTCTGGGCTGGGAAACCATTTGCTGTTTGAAGATTGACATCTGGTCAACCCTCCCACAAGCAGAGAAACATATGGAAGCTTATTTCCTTGCACACCTTGTTTCTTCTGACTTGTTCATGTTGTCAGGGATGCGTCTGCTTCAGCCTAGCAGATGACTCAGTGCTGAGCATTGCGCCCGCCACACATTTTTTCCAAAAGCACAGAGTTAGCAGCCCACAGACGGCATCCTGGCGGGGTCTTCTCGTGTCTGGGCTGGGTTGTTGTTCATATAGACTGTTGAGTCATGAAGTTTTCATAACCAGTGTTGTTTTTGCCGTAATACCCCATGGTATTATTACATGACAGGGAAGTCACACTGGCCCAGGAAGCCGACCACAATCCCCGAGCTGGTAGTTCACTGGGAGGACCTCTCAAATGCCGCTTTATTGCTAAATTCCTTCGTCTTTCGCCATGAACTTTACACTTCTCAAGCAGGAAATTGATCCGGTTTTATTGACACCAGTGGATTTGTGGATTCCATCTGTCTGCTTGTTGTATTATTGGTTCATTTTCTTTTTTCTCTTTAGCTTCAACCTCAGAGTTTTAGCGTTATTTAATTAAAAATTAGGCCTGAATCTCACGTCTCATCCTCACAGTGTGATAATCCTTGGAGCTGTCATTGTGGAGCATTTCTTTATAGCTTCCCTGTTGCCATGTAAACAACTCCTCTTTACCTACCCTCCCCCCACAAAGGCTAAAAGGACAAAAAACACTGACCTTTTAAAATGGATAAAGCTCTGTGATAGAAGCATAAAATTCCGGCTCCACAGGAGTGGTTGGTCCTGGGGATCAGGGGCTTCAATCCCGGATGCTTTTCAATTAGCCGAAGACCTTACATGAATGGCCCACTGTTGGGAGGGGGATAGATATTTTTGATCTAATACCTAGCAGGTGATTGGATTTCAGGCTAATTTTTCTATCTGACCAACCCTCTCTTTTCCCGAGAGGAATAAGGATTCAGACAAAGGTGGAGAAGGGGAATTTGGGCACAAGGCTGCCTCAGATACCTGTTCAGGTAAAACAAAAGATGGCAGACTTCTCAAAGGTTTTTGTAATAAGCAAAGCCTGTTACCCCGTATGCTTTGAAGCAGACTCTTACACAGTTGACGCCATTTACATGCCAATTAAAACGACACAGCCAGTGCTGTGTCAAGCCATAAGCATCTCAGGAAAAACAAAAAATGATAATCTATGTGGTCATTTAAGTTTCTCATATAGTTTCAGTCCTCAACAGCAGCCGTTTACTCTCTTACTTTGTGTTATCCTGCTGTTCTGAAACAATGATTCCCGAATATACCTCAGTACTGATATCAGATATATTATAAATAGCCTGCTGTATTGTATGTGGCTGCTGCAGTTTACAGCTATCGTTTGCTTTTGCTATAAACTTCAGGAAAGGAAATGTATCTGTTAATTGATTCAAGATCTTTTTTTTGGTAAAAGATTTTTGCTGTTATGGTATGTTATACTATACATTTTAAGAAGCTTCAACCCTGTATCCGGTGTCTTTGAATACATTTTCCTTTTACCAACCTTCATATTTTGCAACTATTAAGTGACGAGCTAAAGGTTTTAAGGCCAATCCCTTAAATGTTCCAAGCTCTGAGCAATGTCTCCAGTGGTCTTAAGCAGTACTTAAGAGCAGAGTTTGAGCTGTGAATAGACTTCAGTTGCTTCATTTTCCGTCTCTCCGGGCTGGTGTTCCTGCATGCAGGCAGGCTGCAGCCTGCACCGCCCAGACTCTGTTCAGCCACGCACAGACACACTCAAGAAGCCTCCAGTGAATATTACACAGACAAACACTCATTTTGGACACATGCACAGACCAAAAAAAAAGAAAACTTTAAATGTTTACCAGTGATCATTTACTGATTTCTTTAGTTGAGAAAATGGATAACACTATTGTTATTTGACTCTATTAGACACAGTGACAGATATTCTGAGGCTGTGATCTGACCCAGTAGCTCTCAGCTTTGTAGAACATTATAATAAGTTTCCTCCTTTTCTTTGTAAAAAGAAAATGTACCTCAACACCGGCTATAAAATCAGGTTTTTGAGGCTGTTACACCTTTTTTGGCACATCACCGTAGAAGATTTGTAGTACACGGCTGCTCTTGTGAGTCAGTCCTAATAATCATGGTTCATGAATTAATAATCTTTGTCTCCGTTCTCAAAAAAGATAAAGTGTAAGGAGGAAGGACTAAAAGTGTTCTCATATGTGCAGTCCATGCGCTCACACACAGATGTGCCCGACAGCAGCAGCCACTAATCCATTAAGGTAGACAGGAAGGGGTTCATCTGATAAGCCCTCAGGGCCCATTAGAGATCCGCATCAATCCTGACATCACCACTCCCTTTAACACAGTATACCATGCACACACTCATATGCACAGTTTTTCCAGTCTCACCATTCATTCTCCATAAAAAGATCCATTTGAGATTCTGGGATGCTGAGACTGAGAAATTGAATATAGCTAAAACTTCCAAGTATTGGCAGACGTGTTTAATTAGATATGAACCTGAATCTTTTGGGCTACGAGAGGACACTAAGCTGCCCCAGTAAGAATTAATGAAATCACAGAGTTTACACTCACAGAAGGATTTAAATGTTTACGCTTACCAGTTCCAGAAATAAGAAATATGACTTATACCAGATAATTGTTTGTACAGAATAATAAGTGCAAATTAGTTTGATTGGTGTTTTTTTTCTTTTTATTTGATGTCACACAGAAGGCAAAGAGGAGCCTGTTCCTTTGGCTCCAAAGGAGCGTGTCCACAGTGGAATGTAGCTAATGCCTGATAAAAAAAAAGTCCTTGAATGTCACTGCATGATGTCATGGGCTCCTTGGCATTGTTTTGATCTCATCTATGTTTTCCCCTTCAACTGAGCTATCATATATATGAACAGAGCAGATTCCCCAAAAACTGCTGTTTTCTGTTGTCAGACGATGATGCTACATTTTGGTGTTAAATCATTTCAAATCTACTCATCCTCTCTGATATAAAATTGCAGCCATAAATGACTGTAAATATGCTGTAAGTTAAACACAACAGGCTGTGCAGTGGTGACGCGGCGGCCGTTTTTTTTATAATAAAATATGGCGAAACCCTCTCGTGTTGGAAGGAATGTGCTAGGGTTGCTAAACGTTGCTGTGTGCATTTATGCACTGCTATTAAAACTGACAAACCGTGATACTGATTGATCAAAATTCCTATATTTGGGTTGCAAAATCTGGAATTTGTCTAGTTTTTTATTTAATAGTTATTAAGTCTAGACGTTTGGTAAATGTACATAAATGTTTGGTTTACGACTGAAAGTGTTTGATTAGAAATGGGAACTAATGTTTTAAGGCAAAACATATGAAACTACCATGGGGGAAGAATCCAAATGAACATGCTAACTATGAGCTTTTCCCTTTAATTTAATCTATGATAATAGAACTTAAGGTGACCACAGCTTTTTCTGAAAAATTTCTGTGCCATTAATTGTGTCATGCCCCAAACGCTATTCTGGCTATATCTTGTTTTCAGAATTCCAGTATCTGTTGCGTGCAGGCGACTTAAGGAGAACCAGGCTGATTTGTATCTACAGACATTGGTCAGTCTTTGTGACAGATGAGATCAATAGAAAGGATTGTATTTCATACTCCGGCATCCCGTTTCTCTGTCACATGCTAGCAGAGGTGGCCGTGTCCACCAGAGAACACGTAGGATGGCCTAATCTCACATGTCCAGTTCTGCTCACTCATCTGTCCAACTCACACGACACTTCATAACCAAATCATTGTTATAACAATGCTTTAAACTATTTGAAAAAGTCTTTGTCCATTGTTTGTGTGAGAGAGGACCCAGAGATGCCATTTAAAGTTCACAACCAGACATTTGAAGAAGGCTGCTAATCTGAAGGGAAAAAAAGGCAAAACTCAGTGTTTCTTTCTGCTTTATCTTTCTTTTTATTTTGCTTCCCATTTCTAACCTCAAAAGTTTCGACTTTTTGGTAATGTGTTTTTGTGTTTTTTATGCCCTGCAGCTGCAGGGCATAAAAAAACCACACAGTTAACATGTGTGCTGTATTATCGTGCTCTTCTTCAACCACAGACAATATTCCACAACATTTAGGCTACGATCAACTCTAGGTTAAACCTACAGCTCTGTGCAGCTTGCCTTCTCCCTTAGAAGAATTCAAAAGACTATCAGGGCTTAGTTTTATGGCTCTAAGAGATAGATGTTTCATTACTACAATGGATATCATAAAACAAACTCTGGCGTGATGATTCCACCTGAAAACACGGCTTAAGAGACCAATCTGTGTTGATAGTTTTATCCAAAGCCAAGGCAGACAGGACAGATAAATTGTAAATTCCCACAAACCCAAATTAATCTTTTAAATCTAATTTAAATGACCATGTCCCCATCGAAACGTCTGGAATCAGTGATCAGTGGCTCCAGGAGAGCTTTAAGAGACCACACAGGAAACAAAGACATTATGGACTCAGGCAAACTCATCTGTTGTCTGGATTTCAGGCAGAGCTGAAATGAATTAGAGTCCCAGGATGATTGAAAAATCTTCCACATATGTGTTATAGAGAACTCAAATAACTCTATGTGCAAAGCTGTTGAAACATATTAAATATTTGTTGGACACATATGGTTAAGGTCCTCCTGGACAATTTTTACATTGTAAAAAGGGTGGAAAAAAACTCTCTAGTGAATGAATACAATATCAGCTGTGCATTAGATAGTTTAAACCTGAATATGTCTCTCCCAGGCTCTGTCACAACTACGAATAATGAGGATTTTCTTGATTTAAAATTCTCTCAGTTGCTGAGGTTTGCATAGATCTATAAGACATATATCATAAGTTTGCCTTATAATTGGTCTGCGCTCCAGATAATCTGGAATAATATTTTCTAAGACGCAACTGATATCACTGCCAAAACTATTCATCGTGTTTTGAAATGTGCCTTTCGAGACACGAAAGTTGCTAATGTTCTTTCTTGATTAAAAAATACTTGTAGACGGACATATTTTGCATTTGATTCAGTTGATCACAGATATATTGAACACAGAGGTTCAGAAATCTGACATAAACTGAAGCTGTTCCGCCACCATGTTTTATTTAACGTGCTGACGTTCATGCGTGAGGACGTTTGAGTCAACATGCATCTTTTTATATTCATATAACACACAGGCTGTGGGAGCCTCGGGTTTCACTTCCTGCATGCCACTCTGCAGAGCTTCAAGTTTTTTCTAGTACTCAGCAAACAAACTCCTGGTTTTCAGCTAAAGCATATTTACAGTCACAGGGTGATTTTTGGTGGGTTTTTAAAACATTTCTTGTTTTTTTAAACCAATTTCCTCTTTTTTTTGTATTAACATAACACCTCTTTGATTTGACAGAATCCAGTATACCACGTCTGCAAATGCTCTGTGTCTTTCTCATTGATGTATTCTTTATGGACACCTTCACCTGCCCGCAGATTCCTCCTCCAGGCTTTGACAAATTGAAAAAAAAAGTGCACCATGGACACTGCTGAAATAACTAAAATTTGAAAACCCTGTGATGAATTGAAGAATGCAATTGAGAATGTGATACATGAGAGATGGTTGATTATCTTAAAAAGATAATCATTCTATCTGTTGTGCAAACTTTTTTATTAGATGTTTTAAAGCTGCAGTTAAAAGTTGCTTCTGTGGTCTTTGTGAAATAGATTTTACATTTGAAGATGCACAATTGAAAATGTTGAGGCAGTGTTCTAATGCTGCCGCTTGAAACTGTTTTGGTTTCATAACAGAGCACCAACCACGGCCACAACCACTGTTTGTGGTGGTTGAGAAACTTTAGCAACAGCCAACCATCTGAAGTCTTTCAGAAGTTTATTTTTGCAGGTTCTCTCTCAGTGTTTCTCCTACCACTACCTTTTGAAAACTGCGTTTACAGGTTTTTGGGCCTAGAAAGAGACCAGACAGAGGTTGAATAGTGCAGGAAGGCAGAGAATTGACAACAGAAAAAGAAGGAAGTGGAGACACACAGACAGTGTACAGGAAGGAGACGTAAAGAAACAGCCAAGATAGACAGCTCCCTCCGTGGAATTGATAAAACGGCCTCTGAGAAAAGCAGAAACGACGACAGAATGACAAAAAATGAAGGTAATTCCAGTTTCCATTCTTTCTCACTCGCTCACATGACTCAGGACTATCAGATTGTGAAAAGTGGACAATAGTTTTAGGTAAGGATGGTCAGGATGCCTTTAAGTGCCACAGTCAGATGGGTTTCCAGCTAAATGAAGCATTTCAGTTCTGTGCGCTCTGCGTGTGAATGAAGTGTTTGTTTATCATTTGATTTTGTGTGTGTGTGTGTATGTGTGTGTGTGTTGGAGAGTGTCATCAGTGTGCAGCATTGTGTTGTCACAGCTACTTCTCAGTTGCTGTGAAGGGCGTGGCAGACAGTAGTGAGTCAGGATGTGCATCAGCTCATAGACTAAGACGTCTTTTAAAACGATTTTGGATTTTTTCCCCCTGAGACACATTTAAAGGCGCGTTTCACTGTGTTGAGCTCACATCGATCTCACTGTGGCTTTGGATGATATCTCTCCTCTGCCATGTCTGAAGCGTTTCCATGGTGGCTGGTGATGCCCGCCGGGAGCGTCTACCGTCACCAGGGAGCCATTTTGTAGGTTGCCGGGCACCACAGTCAGGCAGACGAATCCTTTTGTTCTGCTGAACGCTGCGCTCAGACTCGGTCTGACCCTTAAATAAACAGCAAACTGTGCACTGTCAGAACGTGCGCACTTTAAATGATCTGTGAAGGAAATGTACTCCCTAAAATGACATCATTTGTTGCGATAGAAAAATTGCATCATGAAATAGTGAAATTAATTGAATGCATTTCACATTGCTTTGTATCATTCGGTATTCACCAAAAAACAATAAAAAGTTATGACTGCATTCATTTCTCTGTTTTGCTTTTCCTTTTGGTTTCATTAAGCTAAAAGAAAATGCTGAACAACAAAGGCCCCAGTCAAAGGAATCTGGTGGTTATGTGTTTTAACCACAACATAATTAGACAGCTGACTGAAAGAAATCTGTTGAGACATTAAAATGTGTCCAATGATACAGCAGCAAATAGTCCTGTAACCAAACACTTATCTTTTACATTTTAATCTGTATAAACATACATGTGCGCCGTACGTTATTTTAGTGGACTAGTTCATTTCAGTGTCTTTGATGTAAAACCCTTAAGTACTCATTTTATCATAAAGTTGAACAGTATGAGCATCATGTCCTCATGAAGCTGAAAAGATCCATGCTCCTTCACTTCTTTTTTTATCACACATTGATGCTGTTTGATCCAAGCATCTTTATGATCACACTATTGCGTCTTTTTAAAAATTCAGTTCTAAAAATCTCTTTTTCCACTCCAACAGAATAAACAAATTGGTTTAATCTTAAATTCTCTAATGGCTGATTAATGGATATTATCCTTAAGATCATTTAGTTATTCCTAATGTGAGAATAATTTGCAACCCACAACCCACATTTCTCACATGGTGTTTGTAAAATTACTCGTCTAAATGTGGTATGCAGATCCCTCCTTTGAACAATAGTCAAAGTGCATACCATGTTTTTTTTTAAATAACGACTTGTGGTGAGATATATGGAGGTCATGACTCAAATGGGATGCGGTCGATAAAAGGGTTGAAACGAGTGTATTGAAGTCACTCTACTGGGTGTCCTTTCATCTAACCAGATTAAAAGTAAAATTCTTTTATTAGAAACATTAACCAGGCCTTCCTCTCTTTTCTTCACAGGGGAGGCCCGGAAGTTCGACCCAAACTTTAAAGGGCCAATCCACAACAGGTAAAACTCACAGTTTTATTGTCTGTTTTGTGTCACTTTTGGGGAAATCAGCGGCGTTATTGTGTGTCTGCTCTCCCACCTCCAGGGGCTGCACGGATATCCTCTGCTGCCTTCTCTTTACTGTGGCCTTGGTTGGGTACTTTGGCGTGGGAATCCTTGGTAAGATTCAATCTTAATCACATAGACATGGGCTTCCTTTTCTTTTCTCATAACCATAATATGATATATTCACCATATGTTTCTCTTATCCTTAGCAGGATTTTATCTTAGATCCAGCTACCTTAGACCACCTTAGATTATTATGGCACAAACATAATGACCACCTCTTTTGTGATGTGGCATTTATCCTATTTCTCCTCTCAAATTAGCTCAAACATAACGCCCCCCCAGTCTCAGAGGGTGGCCGTGTTTAGAGACATTAGCAGCAAATCCTTACAGTATTGTAAAGACACAGTAAAGAACTGTAATGAAAAACAGCGGTTCCAGCTCTTCTGGCCATTTTGCAGGAGTTCTTGCATTCTTTATCTTGCTGTAACCTGCTAATGACTCAGATTTTAGTGCTTTTTTTTTTTAAGTTGGCAGTGTACAAGCGACATCACTCTAAATGATTATGGTAAACTCTGTTTGAGTGCTGATGAGCATTTCGCTTCACACTGATAACACGGTGTACTGAGGGGAGAAGCTACAGCGTACAGTTTGAAACATATGTGAGTGGTTGGATGCAATTCTCATCATGGGAATAAATGGATCAGTACTTCCCAGATGCTGCTCTACAAGATAATCATACTTCTGAGCTCCGTCTGGCGCCTGCCATAATGTTTGGGCATTCACTGCAGATGTTCAGAACAGTGTGTATTACTATTTATTAGTGGATAACAACTGTCATAAAAACAGTGAATAGAATGATTTTTTCACAAGGAACTTACCTGATTTCATTTTTAATTTAATTTAAAGTATTACTATTTCTGTAGAATAACAATTACTTGATGTATTCTCAGAAAAATCCCAATATTTTTTTTATATCTGCAGCCTGGTCTCAGGGTGACCCCAGAAAAGTGATTTATCCCACAGACAGTAGGGGGCAGTTCTGTGGACAGGCTGGAACTCCTCTTGCGTAAGTTACCTAAATCCAGAAATGTACATGGCTTTATGCAATTATTATTTATCTATGAAACACCATGTGTCACCTCCACACAACAGAAAGAAGCCTCTGCTTTTCTACTTCAACATCCTGAAATGTGCCAGTCCTCTGGTCCTGCTGGAGTTCCAGTGTCCCACCACACAGGTCAGGAAACACGTCTGCAGCACCTTCCTCAGATCGAACAACCGTGTGATGTCTGAATGTTCTAAGTCCGATTCTTTAGTTGGAAGCCTGATAATAAACCAGAGCATATCCACAGTTCAAATATGACATTTATTGGTCACAAGAAAAGTTAATCAGCGCTGGGCTCTCACAGACAAAGTTCCTGGAGGATCTCAGTTGGCAAGAGCCCCGAAATCCAGGTGTGATGGACGTTTATCTTCTGGACCGGGCCTGCCGGAGTATTATTGGCCCGTTAGCTCTGACATGAACAGGCCTGCTCCTAATTCATGCAGATTTCATTGGAACGTGATAACATCATATAACCTTACATGATGAGATATAATGTATGTGTGGATGTTGACTTTGATGATGTGTGTCTACTGTAACAGAGAGAGTAGGAGAATCTGAGTTTATAGTTCTAAAAGGAATAAGACAATCAGTAATTGACATGGATTATGTGCCAAATGCCAATGCAAAGTGAGTAACTTTAGCCCAATTCTAACAATGTCCTAACGGTCTGTTGCTCTTGGTTTGCAGCTCTGTGTGGAGAAGTGTCCTAACAAGTATCTGACGTTGGTGAAGGCCAAGCTGGGCACCAAAGAAGACCATGAGTACTACAAAAGATACTGCAGGGAGGGAACTGACTTCACCGCGCTGGTAAACATTTAAAAAATGAGACAGTATCCGCATTGTGCACAAGCTTAGACTGATGCGGCTGCAGTGTGCGATGTGAGACTTCATTTGATGCTGTTTTATGTGATTCAGAGCCCTCCTGAGATCCTGAAAGACGGCCTTTGTCCTGCCATGCTGATGCCGAGTAAACCATGTAAGATAGGAACTGCTTTAACTCAGATTATGTTTTCTCCTTCATGCTGCTGTCAATGGGTGCGTTTCCTGTCAGAAACTGAAAAAAATAAAAGTACTCTCTCCTCAGTCACGCGCCGCTGCCTCCCGGACCTGGGAACCCTGAATGGTGGGGTGGTGGTGGTGGGCAACGAGACCGTTTTTGACGACGGAGAAGGAGTCATGGTCAACGCCTCCGAGGTGCTGGAGGCATCAAAGTGAGACCGTTATTCAACATATCATTTTCCTCTTCAAAAAATAGTATATATTCTTTTTACTCCATATTAGAATGCGTTGTTTTAAAATAATGTCTTTAAACATATTCCTAAAAAATATGAACTCATTTTAATGAGATTGCTATCAAATTAGTTGATTGACAGCTCTTTAAAAATTTGAATGGAGTGGAATATGATTTGAACATAAAATGCATTCATTGTCAAAGTTGCATTGTAATTTTAATTAAAATAGACACTTATCTCAAATTGCAGGATTAAACATTATTATAAGATGTCAACAGCTAGTTCAAATCACAAGCTCAAATGAAAAAAATGCTTTTTTTAAAAGTTCAGTCCCGCCCCGCTGGTCATTAGATAGAATATGAGTTGAAAACTCAGGTACTGATACTTCAATTTGTTAATTTGTGGTTTATTCAACATCCATCAGTTATCTATGGATAACTAGTAGGGTCACAAGATCTAATTATTCTATTTGAAAAAAAAGTAAATCTCTGGTTGTCACAGTTCTTAAAAATTTTTTTTTTTAAATAATTTCATTAGCTAATAGAGATAATTGATAATTGAATTTGAGTTTAATTTAGATGTTAGCACATGAGTAGCAATTTAAGTCATTCCTGGGGTTCACACTTTACTGCTATCCACAAATATGAAGCTAGGTTTTAAGGGTCTAATGTTTGTTTGTTTGTTTGTTGTGTTTTAGGATGTCAAACATGGCTGTTGAAGCTCGTCAGATCGCTATGAGAATCTTTGAGGACTACACTCGGTCTTGGCCCTGGATATTAGCGTAATTCAACCTCACTGTTACAGTAGAAGAGAATTGAAGATAATCCCCTGTTTTGTCTAGTAATTTAGATTGCCTTCAGCTAACTGGGAAATCTGAGCTCGGTTACACTCAGTGAGGTCGTAACATGCTGCTTTTGTCCTCTTTTTGCAGTGGTTTGGTGATCGCCATGGTTGTTAGCTTGATTTTCATCGTTCTGCTGCGATACTTGGCTGGAGTCATGGTCTGGGTCATGATCATTTTGGTTATTCTTGTCATCGGATACGGTAAGCCTGTGTCCTCTGGCTTGTCATATTAAACTGTTACGATTACGTTTGTTGAACTAAGCTAACTGTTTTTTGCAGGGATTTTCCACTGCTACATGGAGTTTTCCAGCCTGAAAGGCGAGCCTGGTGCAAACGTCACCATCCGGGACCTCGGCCTGCAGACGGACTTCTCCGTCTACCTGCAGATCCGACAGACCTGGCTGGCCTTCAGTAAGGACAAACCCCCGTCTAGCACCTCCCCAAACTCGGTGTATATAGATCACACGAATGTGCTCGTTTCCCTCTTTTGCAGTGATCATATTGGCCGTTGTGGAAGTCGTCATCATCCTCCTGCTCATCTTCCTCAGGAAGAGGATCCTGATCGCCATCGCTCTCATCAAAGAGGCCAGCAGGTCAGTTTGACCCGATCGTTTATTCTGGAGAAGTGGAGCAGGAGCTCACAGACCAGAGACCAGATCTACCTTTACAGTTTGAAAGCTGGTTACGTGTTATGTTTACTGAGTGCGAAAAAACACAGCTTTCTTTAGAGCTGTGAAGTTTTTCAGTCTTTCCCGTCATTATTTAAACACAGACGGTTATCGTTTTAGTTCAGTTGCATTGGTCTCATAAAGATACAGTGGAACGTATTGTAGCTTCAGAGTTAATTATTGATTATGGAGAGACTCCACTCATTACATACAGACAGAAATAAATTAATATTTATTGATCCCAAGGGATCAGTCGTCCAGAAGGTGTGCACAGTGAGCATGGATAAAGCAGGATAAAGTCATTCAAAACGTTGAAGAAATTGAAAATACACCTGACTGAAAATGCTAGAATTTGTCCTGTTCTCTCGTTGTGCACATTTTTGGAAAAATATCACTTGCTTTTTTTTCACTACCTCAGTTACTAACAATAGGAGACAAACCATAAAACTGTTTAACATGGTGTTTCTTTTCTCAGAGCCATCGGCCATGTGATCTCCTCGCTCTTCTACCCCGTGCTGACCTTCCTCCTTCTGGCCGTGGTCATCGCCTACTGGGCCATTACAGCCGTGTATCCTTTCGTTATTTTGCCACGAGGCGGACGGGCTGCGGTGTATCATTACCTCCGTTATCCACTTGTGATGGTGACCTTTTCAAAGATGCACTTACCTTGACAGCTCTGACCAGTTTCTTGGCTACGTCCAATGACCAGATATACAAAGTGTTCAACAACTCTGACTGTCCGTACTCACGACTCAACTGCGATCCGAAGGTACCCTTTCAAATGGTTTTGTTTTTCCTTTCTGGGAGGAAATGGTGTACATATATAGAAGAGGGCACTGGAATTCTGATTGTGCTGGAGTAACCTGCCTCTCTCTTCCCCTCCCCAGACATTCAACTCTACTAATATTTCGGCTGAATGTCCAGATGCGGAGTGCCTCTTTGCTTTCTACGGCGGAGAGACGCTTTACCACAAATACCTCATCGTGTTTCAGTTTTACAATATCTTCCTCTTCTTCTGGTGCGCCAACTTTGTGACGGCCCTGGGCCAGGTTACTCTGGCCGGGGCGTTTGCATCGTATTACTGGGCCTTCAAGAAGCCAAATGACATCCCAGCTTTTCCTATTTTCGCCTCTCTGGGACGCGCCCTCAGGTTAGAGTTTACGGCTGTTTTTCAGAATTCCTTAGAGTTCAATTGGTTGCACAAGTGAGTAATTTATAGTTTAAACTGCATTTTGGATGAATAGGTTATGTACTCCAGTGCTTTCCAAGAAGGCAAATGTTAGGTCAGCAGGTGGGCTTTGGCTATGTGACCGGGAAAATATGACTAATGCTCTCAGTTGGCCTCTTTCTCTTCCTCCCGTGTAGATATCACACCGGCTCCCTGGCATTTGGCTCTCTGATTCTGGCTTTGGTCCAAGTTATCAGGGTTATTCTCGAATATCTGGATCACAAGTTGAAAGGTTGCGTGTTTGAATCCCTTTCCATTATTCACAAATATATATAAAGATACTTGGTTTAGTGGGTTAGCACATAACTAGAAGTGCAGGTAACCCTTGCCTGGCCTGAACCACAGCAAATCCTGTTATTATAATGTTTTTTCTTATCTCTTGTGGCGTTTAGGTGCTCAGAACAAGTTTGCAAAGTTTCTGCTGAAGTGCCTGAAGTGCTGCTTCTGGTGCCTGGAGAAATGTATTAAGTTCCTGAACAGAAACGCCTACATCATGGTGAGCTCTTCTGTAACTGGATAAAGCTGACTAAGAGAGCGGGTTTGTGCATGTGGTGTGATCCTCTTTTTCTGATTTTTATCTTCAGATCGCCATCTATGGAAAGAATTTCTGCACCTCTGCACGAGATGCTTTCTTTCTTCTCATGAGGAACATTTTGAGGTGAGATTTCATTACGAAGAATCATCATTCGATAACTTAACAGTACTGTGCGGAAACCTCGAATTACCCCTCTTTATTTTTATATTCATGCTATTTTTATATGTCGGCTTCAGTTTTTATTAATTCATTTAAGCTTCTACTGGTTTAAAGTGACAAACTCTGTGCTTTGTTACATTTCCATCTATATTTTTAAATGACAGGGTGGCTGTTTTGGACAAAGTGACTGACTTCCTGCTGTTTCTTGGGAAGCTCCTTATCGTTGGCATTGTGGGTAAGGGAAGCTTTTTATTCATAGATCCAGACCCGAGGGACAGATCTGTGAGAGTTTCTTTTTTCATGTAAACTGAACTGTATTTTTTCTTTGTCCAGGGATTTTCTCTTTCTTCTTCTTCTCTGGAAGAATAAATGCTATTCAGGAGGCTGCGCCACCATCACTCAACTACTATTGGGTGCCTATAATGGTAGGAACGGCTCTATTTATGCGATCTGATCCTCATTATGAGCATTGGATTTTTGATGAAGTGATGAATTTGGTAACTTTTCCTCCTAGACTGTGGTAGTGGGCTCCTACATGATTGCCCACGGCTTCTTCAGCGTGTACGGCATGTGTGTGGACACATTGTTCCTCTGCTTCTGTGAGTAATTTCTTATCCTAGTGGATCACCCGATATCTCTTTTTGGCTCAAACTGTTCTAAAGCGGAGCTGCTGGTTTTCCTCTTCTTCCTGACGTGTTTCTGACTCTTCTTCTATTTGTCTCATGTCTCCCATTAATTCCACTTTACTATCATTTTCCCGCCTTCCCTTCTCTTTTACGTTTTCCTGTTTGATTCTGTTGACCCAAAACCCAAAACACTGCATGCCAACACACTTTTAAAAGGTGAGGACTTGGAAAGAAATGACGGTTCTGCCGAGAGGCCGTACTTCATGTCCCCCGAGCTGCACGAGATCCTCTCCAAGGCGGTGAGGGCGGAGGAAGAGTGCGACGGCGTGGAGCAGGCGGACGCCGAGAAACCAGAGGACAAGGAGAAAGTGGAGGAGGAAACGCCTCTGCAGCAGCAGGAGGACGGAGAGATCGAGCTGAAGCAGCAGACGATCTTAAAGCAGGACAACGAGGAAGCGGTCCCCCTGCAGTCCAAGGCGGAGGCCGAGGAGTCGACGGAGGAGAAGACGGAGGAACAAAAAGTCAGCCAGGAGGAGGAGACTGAGAAGAAAGAAGAACCTGAGGTGAAAGAAGCAGCAGAAAAGCAGGAGTCGAACCCAGAGGAAAAGACAGAGGAGGTCCCAGCTGCTCCAGCTGCTCAAGCTGCTGTTGATGAGGTTGAGAAGGAGCAGATTCCTGAAAAGAAGGATGAAAGCGAGGAGTCCAAGGGAGACGATCCTCCCCCGGCTCCACAGGAGTAAACGGTGGAGGCTCGGCGAACCTCCCGAAAACCTAAAGAGTCGATGTGTACCTACAGCTACGTGACACTGACCCGTTAAATGTCCGGCATACGCGTTAGAGTGGAGTGACGTCCGCCTGCAGAAGGCTGAAGCAGGTTTAAAAAAGCCCAGTGCATCTCTGTAGCTTGGAAAAACAAAACAAAAAAAAGCTCCTTTGTGTTGGATTTAGAACAGTGTAGGTTTTTTTATATCGTGTAGATCTGTAGAACATAGTGAGTGCTCAACCTGTGCCTGATTACTGTCAGTGTTTGTTGTCATAGTCCAATTACCGGATGCACTACAGAACCACTTAAGAACCCTGTTTACAGTGACAACAAACGTCTCAATCAATGGTGAACTCCTTTCACTGTTTACAACATACCAGCTGACGCCAAAATGTTTCAGACTCGTTTGATATACAATATGGACACTGGGTCTTTTTTTGCCTACTGAACTAGTGTATATAATGCGTTGTGAGTTTATTACGTCGTTTTTGGCTTCGGTTTTGTTGAGATCCTCCCCGGGATGGGATCCAGTGTTGGTATCGCCACCTGTTTGCCTTGGTATTTCAAACCGGCGTAAGTGCAGTGATTGTGTGGCCGTGATGCAGACATCATGACCGTAATCAGCGGACTCTCCACTTGTTTACAGACTCCACTTGCCTTTTTGCTCTGTCCTTCCCCTAAATCTGTCTCTCCGTCTAAGTGCTGCATGTTCTGGACATGGCCTTCTGAATGCTCGCATCTAACATCTGAAGTCCTCGGATGCTTTTGTACTTCTTTTTTCCTGTCTGCCACCTTGTGTAAGATGTAAAATAATTTCCCACTGAAGTTATGATGACATTCAATAGTTAATGGATGAAAATCACAATTAAAGGGGATTGTATTTAGTCACTGCAGCTCTGTTACGAGTACAGGTGTGTTTTTCAAGATGCTTTAGTGTTTGAAAGCAGGTGAGTTTTCAGATCAAAAGAGGTGAGATTTTTGCCTTCCAATAGTTGAACAAAGTCATTAACTTAATAACTGTCGTTTTTTGTGGCTTTTGGTCCCTGAAAATTTGGTGTACACTTATGAACCCTAGTCACGGATTCTTGAGTTTGTGCAGTCGTGATTTGTGAATATTTCAAACTAAGACATAATGAAAGAACAACCAGATTAAATAAACAATTCTTTCCATCAAAATGTCCCCAGGACACTCCTATGGTCTATTTCTACACCTTCGATTTACTTGACAAAGCATTGTTCATCTTTAGCTGAAAGATAAAACTAAGAGTTACTTAAACTACAGTTTAGTGGTGGGAAAATACTCCCTTAACTGTCTCTGTTCATGTCATAGTGGAGGACCTGGAGCGCAACGATGGATCCGCTGAGAGGCCGTATTTTATGTCACAGAACCTGCTCAGCCTTATGAACAAGTCCAACGAAGAGCCAAGAACTGCTGACTAAGTCGCTGTGTGTGGATGTGTGTGTGTCTGTGTGTGTGTGTCTGTGTGTGTGAGTGTAGGAAATTAACTAATGGAGTGCGTTGTTTCCATGGATGTACATATAAAGAATGATTGTCTTGCATGTTGGATTCATTTATTACTTGATTAGCTCACATTGTTGCTGAGTAATTGCCCAACAGGGGCAACCTCTCTTGCAAAAGGAGTATGAAGATACTTTCAACAACAGTTTGCCTTAAAACGTATTCCTGATTCTGACTGAATATTAAGCTTTTCTAGACTTTGTTTTTTTTAAATACACAGAATATGAACTTTATGAATTTTAACTAAATTAATTGCACTGTATGACATTAACTCGCCAAAGAAATGAACTAAAACTCAGCTGATCAAAGTTTAGTGTAAATATAAAAGCCTTAAGAGATTACTTAAGTGTTTTAATCCGAACTCCAGGATACTGTTTTTTTAAATGATGTTTTTTTTTTTCGAAGCTCGATTGAATATAGAACATCAATATTTTTACTGCAGGTTCGTATTGTTTACATTGCCTCTCATTTTTTGTAAACTAATTAAAGTTTGTATTATCATATTTGTGTAAAAATGGAAAAAATAGCTTTCTACTGCTTCATAGAACATTTTTGTCCCTAATTTTTATTAATGTTGTCCATCATTTAGATTAGAATAGTTTTTATATTCTATTAATAACTTTTGGGATTTAAAATACTGTAATTTAATGATGGAAAAGCATACAGAGGGTTTGAATTTCCTTTTGTATGCGCCGCAATATAATATAATACAAACATATATATATATATACATACATACATACATACATACATACATACATACATACATACATACATACATACATACATACATACATACATACATACATACATACA
>CAJRST010013335.1:9483442-9504489 GCA_907169785.1 Menidia menidia
ACATACATACATACATACATACATACATACATACATACATACATACAAATATGTGACTGTGAGCTTTTATATATATGATGTTATTTTGTAATTGAGAGTAAATTTCTATATTTATTTTACTACTGACGTACGTTTGGCGTTAGTGTACACGTTGCCAAGCAACGCCGTAGCCCAGGGCTACCAGAGGTCTTCGGTTGGGCCGAGCTAAAGCGGACCGGAGGCACATTTTCCCTGAATGGTAACAGTACCACAGCAAAGAAATGCCGTTCACCGAGGACTCCTTTAAACTCCCGCTTCACGACCAAATAACCGAACTCCAGCGTAAAATCCAACTGCTTGGTAAGTCCGTTTCTTAGTAATATGAGCTCTCATATAGAGCTAATGCTAATGGTCCATACTGAGAGATACCAAGATTACTCTCACGTGATATGTTTCAGTATGTTATTTGGGGCTATTTATAGGCCAACAAACGTGAAGTTAGTCGCGGATATCCTTGTCCAGTGTTGATGCAGTGGTTAAATGTGTCCACTAGAGGGCGACAGAACTGCACATTATGAGAGCTCTCAGTCCACCATCCGCAAAAACAAAGAGGCCATCCGCCAGATGAGGCTGGACAACAAGAGGCTGCACAGACACCTGGCAGAAGTGAAGGCTGTAAGTCACACGTACTGGTCGTCTCTAATATGGCCAATCTCTTCACCACATTATAAAAACGTATCACTGATCACAGTCAACTGGATGACAGTCACCATTGGTGCTTTGCTGGTGTCCTACTGAATTTGTGTCGCCTAACAGGGGGATGAACACGTTATTAGAGCTGCCTTTCATAACAGAGGCATGGAGAAGGATGCCTTTCGCAACATGTCAGGAAAGGTGAGAGGCCGAAGTGGCTATTTTCATTATCACAGCCTTCAGATTTCAGTTTTTATTGTATCAGAAAATTATAATAAAAACATATTCTGGCCTCACCAGATCATAGAATTAGGTAAGCACAACCTCAGATGAACAAGTTGCTACATATTACACCATGTCCAAATTTATTTTATGAAAACCAAGATGAAATTCATATATATTATTACCTCACAATGAGACTTTTTTCTTTGGCTGCACATAAAAAAAGAGCCTTTTTCTCTTGCTGTTCTCAGAAAGCCCTCTCAACGCTCGACCAAAAGGTCCTAGCTAAAACAAAGCGCCTCAATGCTCTCAAACACACCACCCAAACCTATCAGCGGCGCCTGGACGATCTGAAGGTGGAATATGAGCGAATGAAGCCCAAAGAAGTCAGCAGAGCAAAGTCCGCTGGGCCGCGCACTCTGAAAAAAGAGGAAGATGCCATGGTATGTCCATCCCTGTGTCCTTTCCATTTCTGCTTGCTTTATTTAACTACACTAACTGCTCTGTGTCTACACTTCCTGCTTCTTGTCCTCAGAAACTGCGCTCACTGGAGAACAGTCTCGAGAAAACCCAGTTCAAGTGCAAGGAAGCTGAAAACATCATGATGTACTATCTCAAACTAAAAAGCCACTTACAGGTAGACACGGTTTGCCCTCCAAGCTGAAGTTACTTTTTTTTAGAAACATATTAGAAGATTGTTTGGTTGTTTCCTGTAATGGATTATATTTTCTATGTTATTTTCCCACGATAATGTACTTTGTTGTCATATCATTGTGTTTCACCGTGGATAATGTAACTCTGTATTAGCTGCATGAGAACGAACACACCCATGCATGGTTACTGCTTTGTACACAATCTGTTAGTCATTTGCCCTGAGGCAGGTTTTCCTCTTTTGTGCTCCAACTCTTTATGTGATGTTCACATAAGATCAATTGCTTCTTATCTTCACTTTTCTTTACTCTGTCTTTACCCAATCATAAATGCAGTTTAAGGACAAGACCTCTTTTTTTTTTTTAGCTCTGGCTAATAAGTTAAAACTATTAGGGCCTGTGAATAAAAAGCAGAGAAGTGTCCGTAAACAGAGCAACAAAACAGAAACTGCTCGTTCTATTCGTGACTCGGAAAACCCAACAGATTATTAGCACATCATTAGCATCATTAGCACATCAATGTTTTCAATTAGTGATTTCCACTCCGTAACAATTTGTTTTTATCTTTTGTCCTTTTATTAAGGATTGTTTGGCAATAACAACCGGGATGCCCATAGCACCATGTTTAGAACGTAAAAAAACCAACCAGAAAAAAACAGATCTATCATCTGTCAAACACTGATTATTTGTTTTTACATGTCATCGCATTTTGATTTTTATTGCCTGTTGATTCTGTGGAAACACTCATTTGGGAACTGAGTCATAGATCAGGGATGCAAGAGCTTTAAAAGATTTATTATTTAGACAGCGTGCCAACCAAATTGTGTTTTTCACTGATAACTGTATTCAGCCATCAGTCATACTTCAGGCTTTTGAGGTGAAGAGACAGTTGAGTACCTTTGTCACGTATATCCACACACTTTCAATTTCAATTTCCCCTTTCATTGCATTTCCACCTTTATTCCTTCAGGACGAGAGTCTGACATTCCAAGGGCAGCTCG
Source organism: Menidia menidia (assembly GCA_907169785.1). Taxonomy (NCBI): domain Eukaryota; kingdom Metazoa; phylum Chordata; class Actinopteri; order Atheriniformes; family Atherinopsidae; genus Menidia; species Menidia menidia. The sequence goes on from CAJRST010013335.1 coordinate 9,485,988, forward strand.
ACAGTCTTGAGGCAGAAATCCTGAAGCAAAGAGAGGAGCTTCACAGCCTGCAGCTCATGAATAACGACGCCCAGCTCTCCAGAGAAGCTGCCAAGGTGATCTGTTGAGGGGCCACTAGACGGCTCGGTCATTCCCACGGCTGCTGGGCTCACAGTTGTCACTCACCTTCTCCATCAGGCCGAGTTACAGCTGCAGGAGGAGCTGCTTTTCAAGGAGCGAAAGGAGAGAGAGCGGATAATAGCAACCTACAGGAAGAAGGTTGTGGAGTGCAAGGCCCATGCGGAAAAAGTAGATAGAAGGGTGAGATACGCTGTCTTTGAACAGTCCCACAGGAAGCCGGACAAATAATATGAAAGCCTCATTACTGTGATGTCTCTGGTTCGATATTGTGAAGTAAAAAATTGAGTCATTTTGTACAGGTTCAGAGAGCGGCCATGCAGCCGGACGAGCTGAGCAGCGAGGCCCAGCGCAGCACCACCAGGATGGCGGTCGAAGAGGAGAAAGCCATCTCAACGTTTGAGGAGGCCTTCAGGCGCATCAAAGACGCCACCGGGGTCACAGACATACAGGTGCGGACGGGAGAAAAGAGGCGCCTCTCCATGTGCTGTCAGACTGCCTGATTGGTTCATTCCACCTTTCGCCTGTTTAGGAGATAGTGGAGCGCTTCGTCTCTCAGAAGGACACGCATCAACATCTGGAGAAGCTGAAGGAGGAGAACGAGGAGGCCCTGTTGAAGCTGAAGCAGCAGAGCCAGACTCTCCACCAAGAGTTTGAGGAAATGAAATATTCTGGAGAGACGAAAATCTCCAGGTGAGATAACCCTCCTTTTTTTCCCGGTCCTGTTGAAAGGACCCATATTTGCTTTTCGAGCCTCCGCTTTGCTCTGTGCTCCCGTTAGTGATCAGCAGATGCTGGAGGAGTGCGAGCATCAGCTGCAGGCTCAGCAGCAGAGGTGTGATGCAGCCAAAGAGCGTCTCGACTGGCTGGGGAAGACCCTCGGCACCGTCCGAGCTGGAGTGGAGCACCTCGCAGAGAAACTTCAACACATTACACTGGTATATGAAAAAACTGCTTTTATTTCTTAATGATTTCTCTTCTACTCACTCATGATTTTATTGGGCTTAAACATAGTTTCCTTTAATAAATCCTTTAACTTCGGACTTCAAATCCTCCCGCAGAGCAAGGACCCCGTTACTGGAGTGAATCCAAACTCAGATGAGTTTGTGGTGGAGCTCATGGCCCAGTGTGAGCTGAAATTACAGTCATTACACAAGGAGCTTGAAGGGAAGGATCTGGCTGCTCTCGTTAAGGAGATGGACGAAGACGAGGTGAGAAAATGCTTTTAGAAAAACATGAATACAGGATCTGGGTCAGAAACATGAATATTAGGCTGAAGGAACTTGTTTTGAGTCTGTGAAGTGCACTGGCAGACCATCACGATGATCTCATGACGGTGAAAACAGGTGAACTTTCCCGTAGGGGCAGGGCTTTTTAGGGTCATTATCTCTAGATGAGGTCATCCTGGCAGATGTTGACAGATGGTCTCTAACTAACTAATCAATTCATGACATTTGGACCGATATTCTGTGAAAATCGATATCTACAGATATTATACCAAATATTGAATTACAAGCTTAGTTGGTGTTAGAATAGTTTAAATTAAGCATTTACCTGATGCCATAAATATCTGAAACAGATCCTATCAGACGCAAACATTAACTATTACATTAACACTTACATATTCAACCAATCAAAACACACTCAGATAACATAGATGGTCCCCTGAATACTTTTGTATACCTTTATGATTCTTTAAATGCTGTAAAGTGAATCCTTTGATAAAAATCACCCTCTGTTTTTTTTAGCTCATGAAAGGGCAGATTTGACAGAATTTGTGTATTTCAGACGTTGGTAATCAATACGATGAAGTCCTTTTTCTGTTTGCGTTGCGTGACTGACTTTTCGTTTCTCTGAGCAGTTTTATGTCCGGATTGAGGGCAAACTGCCGGAGTACAACACCCACGTCCAGCTCCCCGAGGACCAGACTCCGTTCAACGACGGTGAGTGGTGGCCCCCGGAACAGCTGGAAAACACACACACACACACACACACACACACACACACACACACACACACACCCTCTGAACCGGTGTTTGTTGGCTCCTTCTGCCACAGAGGACGAGAGCGAAGAGGACGAGGCGGACGTGATCTCACGGGAGGCTCTGAAGCGCCAGTCTCAAATGATCATCGACTCCCACTCCAAGAAGAAGACCTGGAAGAAAAAGGGCAGCAAATTCTGATCCGACAAGTTTTTGTTGTGAATAATCTGAAGAAGGGGGGGAAATAAATCCTCTGATCAAAGAAACTGATGGTCTTTCTCTAAGATGGCGAATAACCCATCATGGCTTCCTCTTTTGTATGAGTTTAATCCTCCAATTAAGTCTGATTATCTAATGAAATGAATCACCATAAACTCCCTAAAATGCCAGGAAGAATGCGACTCTTATGCTGTGAGGCTGACAGGAGAAGGGTTTATTATTAGCTGACATCCACGAACTGAGTGAACTGCGTTTCTGTCTCGTGTCGGTGGGTTTGTTTGGACAACAGCGATGTCCTGTGTCAGGTGTTGCTCCAACACAGGGATCCCCACCTCTGCTCCATTAACATTTCCCTCCCGGCCTCTGGGAGCTTCTGAAGCAGTTCAGGAAAAGGCCTCTTACTCCTCTGACAGAGAGCGGCTCTCTGAGACACTTTGGCGTCTCGTCCCAATTGTTTTTTTATTGTCATTGTCGTGCCGATCGAAACCTGTCCATTGTGCGTTGTCCTGAAAGCCAACACTGGTGACGCACCCGGCCTGTGTGCCTCTGACACACATCCAGATCCACCGTGACCTCACTCTGCAATTTTAATAAAAGACGATACTCTGCTTCTTTGACTCCGTTTGCTTTTTTTTCAATCAGATTTTGCTCACGGCTGAACTTTAAAATCTTAAGAAATCATCAGAGTTTCACTCAGTGTCAAAGGAATTTTGTGGCACGTACTCGACAGCAGCAGTGACCGAGCAGCGCAACCAGACAGGCAACTTTTAGTGGCTTTCCTTTGTGTTTGACTCTGTGTGTGTGTGTGCGTGTGTGTGTGTGCGCGCATGTGTGTGTGTCTTCCAGGAAAGGCTAGAATAGGAGCAGCTGTGTTTGGATGCCTTCTTTAGCATGAGTCATGTTTTGTTCTTTTTTCTAAATTTAGACTCTGTCCCCAGTTGTCTGTGTTAATCTACATTTCAGTAAAGCTAATGACTGTAATCAGCCTGCTAAAAAAAACTGCACTGACATCAATTATGACTGGAACTATTTTTATAAATCTGATTGGGCGTGGGATGTGTTTTTAGTTTTTGTATTTTCTATACAAACAACCAATGAGTGAATTTTTTTAAATTGTTGTTATTTATAGAAAATATTAGAGTGAATTAGGCCAGTTATTTATGGGAAAATTTAGCTTTTTGTGATCCCAAGTAGAATTTTTTTGTTATTCTCTGTCAAATCTGAAACTCGTCAGCTTGAATCACGCAGAGCCTGATCGCGCACAGATCCACGCGTGGTTTTGGTGTTTGTGATCAGCCAATCCCTGAGAGGAGGCGGCTCTGCTCTGCCTGCTGCACAGACTGAGTCTCTGCCAGAAACAGCGAGCTTCAGTTTTTTCTTCACATAAAGCTTTCCACTTAGACATGGACCCGTGCGCTTAGAAATCCCCTCCCAGGTAAGTCATCCACATCAGGGGAGGAAACCCACCACTCTCAGATCCACACCTGACAGGTGACACGTCGTCATCCAAACTGAGGACCCCGTGGGCCCCGGGGTCAGTGTCTCCACCCACGCAGGAGTGGGAACTCAGTGAGCCAGAAGGATCGGAATCGTGAGGCGCAATTAACATGGGCCGTAATTACACGTATTACAGAGGACAGCCAAACAGGAGGAGGCGGGGAACGCCGTTCCCCCGCAAACACACACATGCGCAGGGCACCGTCCACCCACAGACACAATGAACAATCAGTCTTCAGAGATAAATGCCAGAGTTTCTTCCTCCAAGCTTCACTCAGGCGCTACATGAATATTCTGGCTGGATTATTAGAGCTCTGAACATGGACATCAGGAGTCAGGACAAGCAGATTTACAGTTAAGTGACTGTGCCTTTCTACCTTTTTGTGTGTTTGACTGTATTCTTTTAAAATATTAGGATTTTTTTTCATGCTGTGAGTTGAATTTCTTATATTTGTCCTCATATTCAAGGGAAAGCCTAATCCTGACTATATTTTATGGCCATTTTGTGCCTCCTTATGCAGAAACAGAAGAGAAACAAACATTTAAAGCAGCAGAAAATCTGACTACAATCTTGGATAAATTCATACTGTATTTATCCCCCCAAAATATGCCTGTTTGTTTTTTCACACTAATGTGTGCATGTTCTCTCCGGTTTAGAAAGGAATTTATTCTTATTTTTAATGAGGAGAATTAACTACCACAATTCACTACACTGTTCAATGCAGCTCCCAACAGTAACCAGTTTGTTTTTATTTCTATTCATCATAAGGCATCTCTTTTTAGGACTCTATCTTTCCTATATGTCTACATTTGGAGCCCACCTTTGATGGCTGCCGTGTTTGTAACACCCGTCTGTCTCCTGGTCCTCCGCCCTCGCTCAGATGAGGCAGCAGGTGTGGGAGAGACCCTGTGAGGCGCGTGGGCCGGTATCGTGACGGAAACCGGAGCTGGAGATGAGGACCGTTCTCCCCGTGTGTGGAAGCGGGGATGGGAGGGAGGCCGGGGGCCTCCGCGGCCGGGTGGGCCGGATGAAGAGGCTGCTGCTGCTCAGGTCCAGCCCCTGTGGGGGCGTCCACACGGACACGGAGCCCGGCGTGTGGCTGAGGAGCTTCCAGATGTTGGACATTGATGGACAGTATGAGGTGAGAAAAGAAAACAAGATTTATGCATACATCAGTACTCCTGTTTTTTAAACCATAACCTTAATACTCTATGGTAAGGGGAAAACTTGTATTTTTACATTTTTTTTATCATGTCTGTGTGACTTTTGTTGGAATATAAGTTTTTCCATATGTTTGACGGTTTAGTTGGAACGGTCTGTTATTCTGTTTAGAAGTCGTCAAAAATCTTTGATTTGTCCCACCAACCTACCAGAACTGGAGTGCATCCATGCCCAAAGCTGCTCTTTATCAGGGTTTATTTTCCCTGTAAATTGGTCAGTCAATAAAATGTTGTGGCCGATTAATGTGGTTAATGCCACGTACAGGTTCTCAGAGACCATTGGATCCAGAAACAAAAGAAGTCCCCCCCCCCAACTCTCATGCATGAATTAGAGAACCAGAACTGTTCTAATTAGTCAAAGAGAAAGAACTGGTTGTCACTGTTTTTTATACAGGAGATTTTTTTTCCTGTTATTTGTGGAGGAATTAATGTTTGTCCTGTCGGGCTGGATTCGATAGACTGTGAGGGCTGGTTTGGCTGCTGGTGTCTGATGTTTGCGCCGTGCATCTTTCTTATATTAAATTTTTTTTATAGTGGGAATCCCACAGTTCTCACTGGTGTTTTTTGGCTCCCATGGTCATCAGCACGAGCTGCTCTTTTAGTAACAATGAGAAGGAACTGGATTTCAGCTGACTTTCCAGGAAGTGTGTCAAATTGCTATCTATTTCTTCCTTAAATTAACTTTCTGATAACATCTCCTTTTTTTTTGTGCAAAAAAACCCTGAACAATCACTGATGTCACGTTTCCACTCACCCGCCTGCCACCTCATCACCCAGCCATGTGGGTAATTCCAACTAATTGAGCCTCCTCCTGCCACTGTTTCCCCACTCTTTTGTTCGGCCCATTGTAGAGATGTTGTGTTGGTCGGAGGAACAGAAGAGAGTCGGGAACTCATTAGACAAACAAAAAGATCATTCTTTCCTTTCAGATTTAACGAGCAGCGGATAGCCTGATTAAAGGTGTTGGAGCCGCTCGGGCTAGTCGCTGGTTTCCTTTTTAGGTGACTTTGTGTCCTAACGTGTGAAAGTTTTTCCGCATTCGGAGTCCAGTCTAGTGATTTCCTTCCCTGAATTCTCAAACCTGTCTGTTAAGAATCAGACCGCACCTGTCCTCGCTGGTATTCCACCTGACATCATGGGCAGTGATGCAGGCCGATGAGAGAAAAGCGTCCTGACTAGATTCTTTTGGGACCGACTCCTCTTCTGGAGGTGCTGGACTCCTGGAAAGTCCGGTCTGACATCGCCTTAACTTATCATTTTGGTTAAATTGTTCAGTTTGTAAACTTTTTTTTTTCTGTTGAAAAATGAGAAATGCTGGAATCCAGTAACTCAGTAGCATTTTAAGATGCCATAACCATCTCAAACATGCATAGATATGAAGCAACAATAACATGATGTGTGTGTGTCTCTAATACATAGACTATTAGACCTTCACACTTCCCAGTTTCTATTGCGGACCCATGGACTGAAATTGATGTTTTTTCAGTTCTCTGTCGTGAGGAGATGATGACTGTCAGGCACAGCATTTTCTGTAAAAGCTGCTTTCTTTTTTAGGAAATGCTGGCATAAAATGGGGAAGTAAATGATTGGGAATCAACAAACAAGTTACCAAAAGTTGTTTTTGCTTTTTCTTTTCAATGAACTTTACGCTTTTCAATGTGTCAGCTGATTTGTTTGGGAATTTCATGTACTTTGAGTATGAATGTGCCGTTGTTTGCATTCTTTACTGGAACTTTTTACTCGTACGCCTGGCATGTAGCTTGTAAAGCCCTTCATTATGTGGCCCATATTTAAGGATTTAAAGGTTCCTTTGTTTAAGGAGCTGAATTTTGCTGTTACAGGGTCACTAAATGCCCCTTAAACACGTTGCAGAGAGCAGCTTTTAGCCTCAAAAAGCCTGATATGATATCTGCCAAACACTTGCCCGTATATATCTTTTCCTCCTGCATTTTGTCATAGAGAAAAGTTTCCCCATTGTGTAAAAACGGGTAAGGAATAATTCCAAAGTGGGAAAAAAATAGGAACTTTTCTCGGAGCTTGAATTTCTCTTTTTTTAGTACACAATGACAATATGATACATTTAGTTTCAGGGTCAGGTGTTGGATTTCTGTTGGTAAAGCCCTTTAACGGTAAAAACAACTAATTAAAATTTGTTGACCATTCAACTTGTACATTAGTTTAAGAAAGGCGCATACACCAGTAATTTGGTTGTATTTTATGAAGCCACAATAACACAATCGAACAGATTTTCCCAGTAGGGTATTTTTTACCTGGGATACTTGGTGTGACTTGTACTAACAATACTGGCTCTCAGTATCAAACTACAAACAGAGACAGTAGGGGCAGTATCAACAACTACATTCAAGCCCTCCTCGAATATGCAAAATCCCGCATTGTTGTCTCAGCTGTTATTTACCTCTGCGCGCCCATTGGTCCACAGTCGAGGCTCCGCCCACACCTGGTTGTTGGCTCCGCCCCTTTGCCTCTTCCCTGATGTCAGGACGCAGCTGCGCCACTCACAAATCAGGAACATCCTCTCCTTCTCTCTCCCTCTCTCTTTCCTACCACTTGGCTCCAGTAATTGTGGACAATGAAAGTTTCCGGCGTGTTTCAAAGAGTGGAAAACTGTCGGAGAACGGAACTAAATCCTTAGTCTTCTGCCGGCTGCGCTGCGTCTCCACTAAAACAACTGGAATTAAAAGCGTTTTTTTTTCCCCAGCCGGAGAAAGATGGGCAAATGGCATCTGTCGATGGTAGGTTGAATGATCTGTGGACGTTAGAGCTGCTCTGTTTCTGCTCGCCCGGGCAAACAGGACTGGGACTCTCAGCCGGGTGCACGCGGGTTTCTGTCAGCTGACACGAGCCCCTTTTCCAAACATGCTTTTTGCTTGGTTTGCGACACGACTGCTAAATTACTCCGAAACTACCTGTACAGATTCGTGATTCCCACTGGAAGTGCTGCTCTCGCATTGGCTTCTATTTATGCAAAAACTATGAGATTGTTGTTAAAAAAAAACAAAAGAACGCGTCTTCAAAATAATTAAGTGAAAGATGGTTCTATGTCTCGCTGGGTCATGTATTAATTCTGATATTTTTGCAGACGTTATTTAATTTATTTATTTTAATTTATTTATTTAATTATTTTTATTGTTTTCTGTTCTGTTTCCTTGTTGCCATCGATACTAAACTGAACAGTTACTAAGCGACAACATGGAAAAAGCATGACTGTTATCACTCTATGTTAAAGATTTGTCATAGTTGTGTGATTAGTCTCTGTGTTGAGAGTGTGTGAGGGAATGTGTGTGTCAGTGAATGCCTCTTAGTTCAGTCATCAGCTGTTTGTCACTGACTAAGTTAAAACCGGGTCTGAGAGCTGTCAATATCAGATCTGACCTTTTTTTGAGTTTTTCTTTACATTTGATCATCTTAGTTGAAGGGATTATCCGGTAGCTCCACAGAAAGTATCTTTTTTTTATTTTAATTTGGGGGTTGCTGCTGTATCACAGGCAGGGGAGCAGAGTCGTGTATTTGGGTGACGGTTTTGGATCATGGCTTTGGATCTCCCCCCTGCAGGACCCGGTTCAGGAGTGGGGCGAGGAGGAGGAGGACGGCGCCGTGTTCGGCATCACCCTGCGCCGGGAGCCCGCCCCGCCGGGCGCCGGCCCCCCGGAGGTGGCCCCCCCGGCCCTCGGCTGCGTGCAGTACCACACGGTGAAGGTGCGCCGGCTGAAGGCCGCCACCCTGGAGCGCCTGGTCAGCCACCTGCTGGACCCCGAGCGCAGGGAGCCGGACTTCATCCGCGTGTTCCTGTCCACCTACCGGGCCTTCACCTGCTCCAGCACCCTCATCGAGCTGCTGTTCCAGAGGTGAGAGGCCGCCCGCTTTGCTGGGCCGAGACGAGTGGTAACAAAAAAAAAACATGCGGGTGCAGCCAGGCGGTCGGCGAGCCCACATGTGAGATCACCTCTGCTTTCTGATTCAGAACGATCTGTGCTTTTAGACATAACATTCGGAGGAAGACGTGTACGGAAATCCAATTGGAGTCAATTGTGAATGATACAGTGCCCTCCATAATTATTGGCACCTATTTTAGATGTGGTTGAGGACTTCTAAAAATGTTCCTTTTTTTAAAACAACATAGAACCCAAATGCAAAAAAAAGAGAAAAATCCAACCTTTTATTTAAGTAGATTACTTTAGTGGTAACAATAAAATCACACATTTAGAAAATAAAAAATATGAAATCACATTTCCCACAATTATTGGCACCCCTAATAATTCCACTGAAAAATGTAATTGATTTCCTTTAAATATATTTTCAAGGTTCTATGTTGTTTAAAAAAGAAAGGATCATTTTTAGAAGTCCTCAACCATATCTTAAACAGGGGTGCCAATAATTGTGGAGGGTACTGTATGTTCAGACCCTGGTTTTCTAAGGAAGCTGGACTCGTGTTAAGCTAACCAGAATAGTTTTAGCTCTCGGTTTTTTATGCTCCCAAAGCCGAAAAGTGAAGCCGGTTGAATGCGCCCTGATCCCTCTCCCTGTCAGAGCTTTGATATTTGCTTCCTGGCTTTGATTTGTGGCACTCCGGCGTCCTACTTTTGGTTGGCACCGCGTTCAGGTGCGAGCGGAGCACATGCGTCAGCTGCTTTTACAACCTGTCAGATGCACAAGTCAATTTCCAAAGAAGACAGCAGTTTAACCCCCCCCCCCCCCCCCCCTTAATGCGCCATTATCTATTCAAAGACGAAGCCTCGGCTGGCATGGGTCGGGTTTCTATGACGGGTATGGTCGTCACCAGCTAAACAAAGCAGTCCCCGAGCTTTGCTGCTATTGAACGTTGTCATGGCAACTCCTGCCACACCCAGCAGGGCTTTGGCGCCGACCAGATCTCTTTTCACTCAGGAAACACCTGCAGAAGTCGTTCCAAGTTTGGAGACGGTACTCGGCCTTTGGCTACCAGCTCCTGGAAGAGTCCTGGTTGGTTGAAATAAACCCGTTTAGCACGCGTTCATCGGGGAGCTGATGTATTATTCGTCAAACACTCGCCCGTATACGAGCTGTGCTGGTGGCAGCAGGTTTTTCTCGTGGGTTTTGGTTTAAAAAAAATAAATAAAAAAAACGTAGAGGCCATATGTGTGCTTTCCCGCCCTTAACGCTGCAGTTCTAGCACAGGGTGTTCTTTTTGTTTCTGTTGCAATGTTTTCTAAAAGGGTTTAAAATTCTTTTTCCGCACTTCATTTCTAGCTTTTAGATCTTTGTGCCACCTTTTGGTTCTGTAAATGTCAGAACCCTGTAACAGAAATGCATGAAGGTGCCCGACCAATGACTTTTCTCCGTTCTTCAGTTGCTATGTACTTTTTTGGGGGGAGTTACACCCGTTTTATGACAACGTACCAAGGCCATGGCGGCTCTTCGGGGACTCTGGCTGCTGAGGGATACTTCCACAGGATGAGCAGCTCGGAGGGTTCAGCTTCGGGTCTGAATTGTTTACAGGACGTGTTCTGTCCCCACTCGGACAATCTTTCAATATTCAGCGGAGCCGTTGTGTGACTTCTTTTCCTTTTTCCTCCACAGAAATGAATCACTCACCAACCTGGACAACGCTGTGTGCCCTCGCAGGTGAGTCCAGCGCGGAGGAAAAGCTGATGGTTAAACTGAGACACTATCTGAGACACTAAGCTTAACGTTTCTCCTCACGTCTTTAGTCCTTTGTTCCCCGTGATCCGGCTGTGGCTGGAAGAGTACGAGGAGGACTTCCTGGAGCCGCCGGTGTACCAGGCTCTCCGGAAGCTGCGCGTCCATTTGCATCGCCGGCTCTGCTTCAGACGTCTGGCCCAGGCTGCCGACAACCTCCTCAAGAGGTTTCAGGAACAAGGTAAAGGTGGGGGGTAAAAAAAAGGATACGATCACGAACACGATGGCCAACATGGGGTTGGAAGCAGATGATTAAACCATATTTTTGTTTTTGAGAGTGAGAGTAATTTATTTATTTTTTGTGGCAGTTTTAGTGCGGTGACGTTGTTTTTTAATGGTTGGTTTTTGGTGGCCGCTGGCCAACAAAACGTTCACACAGTCAGAAATGCCGCTGCAGTGTTTTGTGCTGCGTCAGCTCAGCAGGAAGTCCTGATGTCTTTTATGGCTGGCTTTGACAGATTGCAGCCTCTCTGCGTCAGAGCCGCGGCCGCAGGAGCAGAGTGACCAGGAGGACGGAGAAGACGCGCCCACCAAGGACTTCCTGGACTTCCCGGCCAGAGACGTGGCCGAGCAGCTCACCAGACTGGACGCTGTAGGTTTTTTTTATTCTCCGCAAATATCTGCTAAAGCCGTGTGCTAGGTGATGGTTGTAATAGCCCCCCCGGTAACTTTTATGCCCGACTGCCCAACAGGAACTCTTCGTCAGAGTGGTGCCCTTCCACTGCCTGGGCTGCGTCTGGTCCCAGCGGGACAAGAAGGAGAACCGGAACCTGGCGCCCAGCGTCCGCGCCACCATCTCCCAGTTCAACGCCGTCACCAACCGCGTCATCACCTCGCTGCTGTGCCCCGCCCCCCCCGGCCCCGCCGCCTCCTCCCCCGTCTCCTCGCCGGGCTCGGCCGCCGCCTTCCCGTACCCCCCCTCGGCGCCGGCCTCGCCCCGCTGCCTCCACAGCAGCCCGGCGTCCAGGGCGCGCCTCATCGAGAGGTGGATCGCCGTCGCGCAGGTGTGGGGGGGGCCGGGGAGCAGGCGGGCGCTCCGGGAAACGTTCCCCGTGGCGGCGCACACGTCCCTAAAACGTCGGTTTGTGTCTCGGCAGGAGTGCAGACAGCTGAAGAACTTCTCCTCTCTAAGGGCCATCCTCTCAGCCCTGCAGTCCAACGCCGTGTACCGCCTCAAGAAGACCTGGGCCGCAGTCAGCAGGTCAGCAGATGGATCAGGACACCCCATGCTTTTTGTTGTTTTTTTTTTTTTACTCGTCACAAATATTAGGATCTGTCAAGATTCATTCATATTGTTTTTTTTATTACAGAGAAAGCATAACGGCGTTCGACCACCTGTGTGAGACTTTCCCTGATGAGAACTGTGTGCTGACCAGCAAGGAGATTCTAGCGGAGGTGAGTTTATGCTGCAAGTACAAAAAACAAAAACAAAAAAACAAGAAATAAACCTGTCTGTCTTTTCCACACTTTCCTCACAAGTCACAGTGGTTAACTGTTAGCCCTGGGACCCCAAATCTGAACATTTTGTTAGTTGTAGCCTACAATTTTTAAAAAATAATTTTCCATATCCCCTCACATTAAACACATTTGAAGACGAAAGAGCCCAAATATAAAGTGTTAATCTAAATCTGAACGTTTAAAATTAACGTTTAGAGGTACAAGAACGCCTAGATTTGTTTGCAAGCTGAAACTTGATATCTAAATATCTTCGTTTGGTGCCGCGTACTTTCTGTCTCCGGGCCTTTTTTGTTTTCTTTGTGTACCCATTCGCTGAGCTTTTTAAGATCACCAGAGCTCTCCTTTCTTATTTGGGGCGTTCGCAGTGATAACCTGATAGAAATGTGTAGTTAGCGATAGGGCGTTCGGCCCCGGCACAAAAAGAGAGAGACCCATTGTAAGTGACCTATAAAGCTCCAAATGAATGGCCATGTGGGCGGCGGTGCTGGCGGATGGTGTACTGAGGACGTACTGTCTGATGTTCCTCCGGTACGACAATTACTGCATGCATTAACTGAGCGTGAACCTCCCCACACCCGCAGCACCCTGTGAGGAGGAGCTGGACCCTGAAAAGAACGCTTATATAACTCATCTGCTTGTTGTCGTCTCGCATTAACTCTGAATTTGATTTGACTGACTGTGTCCTGGCTGCTGCTGCCAACTCTGTGGAGATGGGACAGTCAAATGGGAAAAAGGATACTCAGCATTTTATTTGGAAAATACCTCTTTGGTTCCCTTTTTTAGCTCACTTTGGATCTCTTTAAATAAAGCGAGTGTGTCAGCAGTGCCGGGTGCCCGAAAGTGGAAGGCATCATCGATTCCACTTCCTGTAATTCATGTCTTCTTTTTTTGTTGTTTTTAAAAAAAATTTGAGAAGTCCCTACTTTTATTTCAAATTGTTCCTTTTTAGTGGAAAGCCTTTCACTTGCCACATACACGCAGCTGAAAGTTTTCCCTGTAGAGGTTTAAAAACCCGAACAGCGTTTCCCACAGTTCATTAGTTTACTTTGTGAAGGTGGGGCAGCGTGTGGCATGTTTTATACCCCCCATATCCAGTCTATTTGAATTAGTAACTGCTCTATTCACATCTGTGTCTATATTTGTTTTTGTTTTTTTGCTGACATACACCAGACTGCAGAAATTCCTGCCTTCCTTTAAGAATGAAGCTAAAACAGGAATTTCCCATGAAACATGTGGGAGATCCTGATAAATAAATTGTCAGTTTAAGTAAAAATGACTTTGCTTTTCCCCCGTAGAACTTTGGCAGTGGCGTGGTCCCCTACCTGGGCACCTACCTGACCGTCCTCACCATGCTGGACACGGCCCTGACCGACACCGTGGGGGTGAGATCCGTGTCCGTTTGTTCTTTATGGCACTGTGGATTTATGACCCAATATAACTGTTCGTATTTCCACCGTTCACAGGGCGGGCTCATCAACTTTGAGAAGCGCAGAAGGGTAGGTGTGGGGGCGCCCCACGCAGAGGCCTTTCTGCACACCTGTTTTGAATATTGCCCTTCCCCATTATCTCCTTTTTTAGTTTTCATGGCTACATTTGTGTTTTATTGGGTCACATTGCAGGAGTTCGAGATTCTGTCTCAGATCCGCCAGCTGCAGGCTTTCTGTTCGCACTACGGCCTCCCGCACAGCCCCCGCATCACCGCCTGGCTGCAGGGCCGCACGCTGCTCACCGACCAGGAGAGGTAACCCACGCCCAACGCCACACCGGTGAAGAAACCGGCCCACCGCGTCTCACCCAGTCTGTCATTTTCCCGCAGCTACGAGCTATCTCGAGACCTGGAGCCCCCCGTCGATCCCTGCCCCAGCTCCCCCTGCTCATGGAGCAGCCGGCTCCTCACTAAGAAGCTGGCCTCGTAAGTTTCCAAAGCCAGGATTCAGAGCTGCACCCTGCCCTGTACAGTCGGCATGATTCATAGGTTTATTGTTTGCCGTGTTTACACAGCATCTCGCTGGAGTTAATGATTATCTTCTTCTCGGTTGCTTTTGTGATGGTTTACTGTGGGTGTGCTGTCAACGTACTTAAGTGTTCTCCTTTTTAAGAAGAAACTTTGATGTAAAAAACCAAACCTCACAGCCCAAGGGTGGATTTTTGCTGCTGATCATTTGTAACATCCAGATGAAGGGTCAGAGGAAGCACACAGGATGTCCTATTCTTTTTAGAACGGGGACAGCCTTGGTTGAGTGTACCCACCTCATTATGCTTAACCCAGACTGATTTACAATTAAGTCAGTTATTGAAAGGCTGGTGAAGAAATATTCAGCATTGCTCAATGTTTGAAAACTCAACCCTGTTCTTTACTCCGAGCCACTCTGTTGGAAGTTAATAGGAATTGTTCTCCACCTTTGAGAGTTCAAAGAAAAGACCATTTTCTTGTGAACTGAGAGGAACGTGCATGCATTTGTAACAATGATATCAAACTGTGTTTTTGGCTATTGTTTTTTTTTTTTTAATGCTTATTTAATTGAAAAATTTGTGCGTTCAGGTTGCGAACATGCAGCGAGAGCTCGCTCAGGAAGGCCCACGCCGATCAGATCAGCGTCTCTTCCTCCGGCTCCAGCAGTTCAGACATGGAGGAGCTCTCCGCCCCGCAACCCTACCCCCTCCGCCTCAAGTTCAAGGTACGGGCCGGAGCATTCTGCAGCCACACAGACGCACGGTGAAATGCACAGTAATCACGTCCCCCCCCCCTCCTCCTCTTTCCCCCTCCAGTCTCTCTCAGGCTCCCTGCACAACGTGGCGGAGGACTTCTCCTCCATGTCCTGCTCCTCGCCGAGCCTCTCCAGCTCGTCCTGCAGCTCCTCGCAGCCGGACCTCAGCTCCCCGTCTCTGAGCCCAGAGTCGTCCGGCGGCTCCCCGCAGACGGTGCAGCCCGTCTACAACAAACAGATCGCCGACCTGTGCATCATCAGGGTCAGCGTGGAGTGTGTCAGCAATGGAAACGTCTACAAAAGCATACTGGTATGTTTAGCGCTCCCCGGCACGCACGCTTTAAAGGTCAGCCGACCGGTGCCGGCTGGCCTGGTCCAGCTGGTTATACAAAAGGGAAGCAGACGAGTTTTGATTTCTTAATAACTCCTATTGAAATGCTTCTTTTGATAGATAATATGTTTGCTTTGTGACAGGAGCAATTTGAACAAAAAACACAACATAGATTCTTAATTGTGACGTTATGTATTTTGATACAATATTCTTATTGCTGTTTTCCAAGTTTAGTAGACTGGATTTAAACTGTGTTTCCCATGTTTGTTTTCTTCTTCAGCTGACCAGCCAGGACCACACGCCTCAGGTGGTTCAGCGAGCCCTTGAGAAGCACAACATGGAGGACACCAGGAGCAACGACTTCAGCCTCTACCAGAAGCTCAACAACCGGAAAGGTGAGCCCTTCTCAACGTTTTTGAGAGTGGATTGATCTCTCTGCTTTAAACTCTTTGAGGTGTAAAAGTATTTGAAGCCGGTCCAGTCTGAAGCCAGCGTGTTTTTTTCTACCGCAAAATCAATGTGAATAATCTTTGTACACCCAGCTCACAAAACAGGGTTTCAACAACCGTTTATATTCTGTTTATATTCCCAGTTCAACAGCCTAATTTGATTCCTCAATTGAACATTTGCAGAGAATGTTTAAAAATGTAAGTCTCGTTTGCCTTTCAGAGCTCCACATACCCGACAAAGCCAACGTTTTTTACGCCATGTGCACATCCGACAACTACGACTTCGTCCTCCGACCCCGCTGGAGGACCCACAGGAGACATCTAAGCTCCTCGTCCAGCCCCGGGGCTCACCTCAAGGGACATCGTAACAAGTGAAAAAGCACGTGTCTCGGGAAAAGCTAAAGGAAGAGCGACGTCGGAGGCTGGTCCGTGTCCTCTCGTCGCCATGACGACAGCGCTGCTGAAGAGACTCTCAAACCTGGACTGAAAATTGACCCGGCAGAGCTCTCCCAGCAGCAATATGTGTGGAAACATGAATTATTCTCCCCTAGTGGAGATGTCAAGGCATACGGAGGGGAGGCCGCCAGAGAGGAGCTGCCGGTTTTTGGACAATACCGCTACTCACAGAGGATCTTGTTTCCCGACATGAGCCCACTCGCACGACGGTGGCGGTCGTGGTGATTCATGAATCCCGGCGGGTCACTGAAAGAACAATCCAGCTTTCACTGCTGATGTTTGAGCACATGATGAGCAGCCGGTCTGACACAACAGTCCTGTGTTGTGACTCAACAGTGGAAATTGAGAAACGGGCACTTTTATTTTTTTGGTTTGCAGCCGCGCAGCACATTCAACACTTCTCCCCCAGCTTGTTTTTAAGCTGAACGCGTTACAGGAACTGCTGACTTTGGATGGCGGTTGATGGCTAGGCAGTCCAACGCGAAGTTTAAATCCGTATATCAGCCGGGCTGAATACACTGGAGAAGAGTGAACTTAAGTTTGACCCCCATACTACAAGTGTTCTCTGTTTTTGATCCCTTACTGTCTTTGATACAGCAGTTTTGTTTATAGTCAGTAATTCGTATTTACTTGTCTTTTAGTTGAAGATTTGTATATTTTAAAGTAACTTAATATATACTTTTATCTACTTAAATTATTAAATGCACTTCAGTATTCACATTTTAGAGCAAAGGTGGAATAATTTTAGTATATTTTTGTGTCTGTTCCAGTATTTTTAAGCCCAGGCTTCAGCTTTTTGCATGTGGACGGTTCCACTGCTACGGCATGGTTATCCCTCCACTTGGCACACTCCATCAGCCCAGCTTGAAAAATACACATGTTGTCTTTTGAATAATATGCTAGATTCTTTATGCCATAAATGTCAAACTATTCTTGTTTTTTATAAGCTCAACCCAGTTTGCATCGATTTAAATGAAGGAAGCTGTTTTTCGTTTGTGTGTTTTTATCACTCCACGATTAAATGAAGGATTTGAAGATATGTCAAATGTTTAAATATTTAAATGCTGACACGAGGGACCCACAAAAGCATTGCTTTCATGGGCAGCCGTCATTAACGTCTGTGATCCAGAAAAAAAAGAGAAAAGGCAGACTTTCAAGGACGAGCGGTTATTCAGGACCCAGCATGTAGATTAAATATGAGCTTGTGAGAGCTCTGTGATTTTCTCCTCCTCAGAGAAGAAGTCGAGATTGCTGCTCCCCCCCCCCCCCAAACTCAAGCTGCAGCTAATGAAGAAGCGGCAGCTCCTGTTGGAACCGTCCGTCTTATTAACGTTAACTTTGACACACCAGTGCAGTCAGCATTACTCTGTAAACATATTTGTCAAGATATTTTATTTCAACAGATCTATATTTTAACTTTGATCTATGTACTTACTGTATAGAATTGGTATTTAATATCCACCAATAAAGAAATCCTATTCTTAATGCTGTGTCTCTTTATGAACAAGCCTTATTCCTTTTGACTCAGAGTTCACTGATTTGACCTGTTAGGCCTGTTAACCGGTTGTTTTGGATGCACAACACAGTTATCCAAAAGTAAAAATAAAGCAGGACAAATAATAATTTAGGTTTTAGACTGGTCATGGCTTCTCTGATCCATCCATCTTCAATACTGCTTATTCCCCGTGGGGGGGCTGACTTGAGTCTATCACAGTTGACTCAACAGGTCCATTAAAGAGCTTTAGCTGTTAAGAACTCAAATCTTCACCATAAACCAACATGTTACAGCAAAAAAAATCATCATCATTAGGGTTAGCTTCAGTTATACTCATCGGAAAATATGTAATTAATCAAGACGTGCAACACACAATTTTTATCCAATATAATATATGTCCCATCTGCTGAAAACACATCAACAAATTATTAAAGATTGCCTGATTTATAGATTAGGATATAAAAGGGAGGGCAAAAAATATCATGATAAGCCAAAAAAAGACTTTGTTTGAACATTCTGCGTTTTTTTTTTTATTGTGAGGAAGTAGTATTGTTGTTGAGCTCTCCAGAATTGACGATTATGAAAGGAGATACATAAAACAGTTTGTTGGAGACCACTAGATGGAGCTAGATACAAAGCGCAAACAGACCTGCACGGTTGCTCTTCAAGCCAAAGACCTGGTTTATCAAACGCAGAGGCTTTTGACTGTGACCTATTTTTTGTGCAGCATTCAGAAGTTCAGATGTTTGTAAACACTAAGATTGGAATAAAATGGCTGAAAACGTGAGGACGGAGGAGCTGCAGGAGGGTCAGCAGCAGCGTTGACCCTCTGAGTTTTCTATGTGAGAGGTCAGAGACCAAAGCAGCAGATG